>CM060074.1:349699-359699 GCA_030533445.1 Cyprinodon diabolis | reverse complement strand
CCCGCACTTCCTCCTCTGCTTCCACTCTGAGTGGCTGTCTGTCCCCAATCCTCGCAGAGGCAGAAGCTGATGAACCCGAGGAAGGGGGACTCCCCTGTTCAGCTTCCCCTCGGATATACCCCAGTCCTACCAGCACCCGCTCACCAGCCTTGGCTACAGGGGGCCACGGCCCCAATGTGGAACTGCCTCAGTTCACCGACCTGACTGGAGCTATTGGTCTAGATGACAGTAGCTTCTCCCAGCAGGAGCAGCAAATCAAGTCCAATGTTTATCCCTTTGGTCCTGGACCAAAACCAGAGGGATCCTACTGTGGGCCTGTTTATGGACAGTCTTCCATTTGTATGTTGCAGCGACACACCCCAATGGAGACCATTCAAGAGAACAAGCAGGTCAGCTTTCAGCACCCAATGAGGGGCTATCCAAAGAACAATGCTCTGCAGAGTCTGCTTACAGGAGGTCCTTACTGTAACAAAGACAATGTGCTGGGTCAAGGACGGGCACCAGGTGCACTGATGACGCAGGGCAATAATGTCCACAATCAAAACCAGAACAATATCCATGAGCCGGCTCATAACCCCAGTCAAGGTAAAAGCCCAGTCCATGACCAAAACACAACCCACCGCCAAAATCCCAAACACCAAGCCAGCCAAGGCTACAGCCACAGTCACAAGCCATACCCTTCCCACGAATATGGACAACGACATGAGCAAGGCCACAGAGGGAAAGGAGATTCCAGCCATGATCACAACTCTAGTCAAACTCAGATGCACCGTCAAACGCCCCATGATCCTCAGAGCATCCATTCCAGGCCCCGGCATCAGGCTCTGTCCCCTCGGGTGAGCACAGACCTCCTGCAGCCCTACAGTCTTGAGAATTCGAGTCACTATGGGCCTCGACCCCACCTCCCAATATCTCCTTCCCTGCCCCCAAACCCTGCAAGCATCATGGATGTTCCTCAGGACCCCTGCCGCCTAGCATCTGCCCCTCAGCCCCGACAACACCCCTATCAAAGAGGACCCCATCAGCCCATGGCTGAACCCTGGCAGTCCTATTTTCACAGCAACCAGAGTCACCAAGTAGGTGATGCCGGGTACCAGGGACAGAACTCACACAGCAGAATTGCTGCCAGCTTGGAAATGGAGAACCTCCCCAGCAGCATAGACTGCCACGTGAACCCAGTCCTGCTCCATGATTTTATGGGCACAGACAGTGTTGACTTCAGCTTTGATGGCCCTCTATCTGAAGGGGTGGCCATGGGGATGGGCATGACGTCAGGAGGTTATCCTTGCCCTCCACCAGCACAGAGCCAACAGGGCTGGGTCCCTGGATGAACTCAGAGCTGAGGTTTGAACAGACCATCACAATCACCCACTGGGCGGGGTCTGGCTTGGCTGCTCCCTGGTTTAATGTTACTCTGACTTTCTGTGATGTTATTTATGTTTATTTCTTGAAGACTCTGTGAACTTCCCTACTTCACTTCCTTCCACCATGTTTCTAAATGTTTCTGTCTCCTGCTGTTCTGAACCTGCCCCAATGAGACTCCAATGAGCCCCTGAATGAGCCCCCCAATGAGGCCCGAATGAGCCCCCCAATGAGGCCCCAATGAGCCCCCCAATGAGGCCCGAATGAGCCCCCCAATGAGGCCCCCAATGAGCCCCTGAATGAGCCCCCCAATGAGGCCCGAATGAGCCCCCCAATGAGACTCCAATGAGCCCCTGAATGAGCCCCCCAATGAGGCCCGAATGAGCCCCCCAATGAGGCCCCAATGAGCCCCCCAATGAGGCCCGAATGAGCCCCCCAATGAGCCCAGTGGTGAATTCTGCCTCTCTCCCATTAATGACCTCCAGTTGTTTTGGTTATTTTTTTATCTGGTTTCTTCTTGGCTCTCATGCACTTTAAAGCCATTTTTCATAGAGATGCAGTAACTTTAATACCAGACAAAGATATGTTCTATGTTCACATTTAATGTGTGCGATCCATGTAAAGTATTATTTCCTCCTACAGTCCTGAGAAGATGATTAAACGGCTGCACACAGTGCAGTAGGGCTCACAGGTGAGAATGTAAAGGCAGGAGCTGTAAACTCTGATCTACTGACATCTCCAATAAGGAGCGTTTTATTGGTCCAGCATATGAAAGAGTGACTTTAGAAGGTGACCTTTGCGACAGATTACAATTGAAAAACTACAGATTAGCCTGTTTGAAGGGTTATTTGTTTGGAAAGTGTGATAGAATTCCCTAAAGACAGCAGCAATCTGCAACAAAACTGCACACAGTTGGCAGGTATCATCGCTAGGTGGAGATGATGTAAACAAAGGAAAAGAGAAGGAACCTTCCTTTAGAAAAAAAACAACAAAACAATCCGGACCGAACGAAGGCGCGATAGGGGAGGGGTCGTTCCAACTGTCACAGCAAAAGTCACTGGTTCGGTTTGTCAGAGCAAAGTCACCCAGAAACGGCCGTCACCATCTTTCCGCACACTTGAAAGCACAAAAATAAATCTTATGGTTTCTAGGTCTGGGAAGTTAAAGTATAGAAAGTAATGCAGAAGACGAGTGAAAGCAGCCTCCACCTTTCTATCAGCGCTCATGTTTAAACAGCCGCCATGAGATACACAGGGGGAAGCTATGGATTGGATTATCTAACATCTGATCAGTTTAAATCTGCTGTGAAGAAGAACCTTCAATTCAATCAGAGCTTCAGTTGATTATAAGAATTAAATGTTTTTAAAGGAGAGACTTATTGCAGCTGCTTTTCCTTTTTTCGAGCCTCTCCTCTCCTCTCCCCGGTGAGAAGAGGTGGCTCCTGCTCCCTTCAGGACTCCAGGACAATCATCCATCAGACAACCATCAGCAACACTCCATTTTCTTTAATCTCCACAGTAATGCCAGCTTGATGCATCCTGATTGCTAATCTAATGTTCTTCACCCCCCCCCCCCACCCCCCGTTCCACTCTGGACACACAGGCTTAATGTGTTTTGGTGAAAGTGATGATAAAAGTGGCTCAGCGCTTAATGGGAGGAGGAACTAGAAAGAGGAGGTTTTGGAAAAGGTGGGGAGTTCACGAAGAGGAGGTGATGAGAGGAGAAATGTCCATCCGTCTCTGTTTTACTTATTTCTCATTATTTCCTAGAATAATGAAGCAGTAAGCGGAGCCTCTTGTATGTCCCAGGAGCTTTAGATGTCGTCACCTTAGCAACGAGCAGCAGGTCAGGATGCTGGGAAGCTGAACCCGGGTTACAGGCAGAGAAGGGAGAACTGATTCCTTTAGCGTGCTATCTGCTGCAGCCAGGCTTCCTCCTATCGCAGCGCCATCCTGAGGTTACTCAGAGGGTAAACAAGACTAATTAACTGCTAAACAAGATGGATGATTTATGCTAGTGCACAAACTCTCTCACTGGAACAAAGTCATAATTCTTCCCCTGCACAAAACAGGAAAGGTGATTTTTAAGCTTCAGGAGAAGCGGCGGGATCTGTGATGTCATTCCGTCCCATCCTGAAGCGCCATAGCTTCATGCTGAGCCTGTCTTTCCTGTGCCGGTTAGGGTTAGGGTTCTGTCACACCGTGCAGCCGTCGGTCTGATGCGGTTTGGAGCCATTTTTTAATAATGGTTGTTGCTCCAATCAGCTGAGAGCAAACTTCCGCTGACCATAGTGACCGCTCCTTCCATTAAACGTTTCTTCTGTTTATTATCGTTTGTTAAAATGGCCGATCGTTCTGTCGCTGCTGTGATTTGTTTTCTCTGTGTGGTGGGGGGGGGGGGTGATGTATGAGAACTTTTTTGGGGAAAATAGTCATGAACTTCCTGGTGTTCCTGACTGGGAACGTCAGACATGATATATAAACATAAACTGTTTTTATTTATGGTTGGGAGCTAAAGACGGCCATCGCTGCTTCGTCTTCTTGTTGATTCAGACGGAATAAACTTCATTCTGTAAATTATCTAGATTTACAGAATTTGATTCTAATTTTCTTTTGTATTTTGTAAAATGATTTGTTTTCTAAAATGTTGTATCTCATCTGGTAACTGAAATAAAAAAAAAAATTATTTTGTCTCTGACTTATTCACCCGTTCACCATTGATGGGTTAGTCATGGGAAGCCAACAGCTAATTAGCAGCTAACAGCTAATTAGGACCTAACAGCTAATTAGAAGCTAACAGCTAATTAGGAGCTAACAGCTAATTAGGAGCTAACAGCTAATTAGAAGCTAACAGCAAATTAGCATCTAACAGCTAATTAGGAACTAACAGCTACTTAGAAGCTAACAGCCAATAAGGAGCTAACAGCTAATTAGAAGCTAACAGCCAATAATGAGCTAACAGCTAATTAGGAGCTAACAGCTAATTAGGAGCGAACAGCTAATTAGAAGCTGACAGCCAATAAGGAGCTAACAGCTAATTAGGAGCTAACAGCTAATAAGGAGCTAGCAGCTAATCGGAAGCTAACAGCTAATTAGGAGCTAACTGCTTATTAGAAGCTAACAGCTAATTAGGAGCTAACAACTATTAAGCAGATAACAGCTAATTAGAAGCTAACAGCCAATAAAGAGCTAACAGCTAATTAGGAGCTAACAGCTAATTTGGAGCTAACAGCTAATAAGGAGCTAACAGCTAATTAGAAGCTAACAGCTAATTAGGAGCTAAGTGCTTATTAGAAGTTAACAGCTAATTAGGAGGTAACTGCTTATTAGAAGCTAACAGCTAATTAGGAGCTAACAACTATTAAGCAGATCACAGCTAATTAGAAGCTAACAGCCAATAAAGAGCTAACAGCTAATTAGGAGCTAACAGCTAATTTGGAGCTAACAGCTAATAAGGAGCTAACAGCTAATTAGAAGCTAACAGCTAATTAGGAGCTAAGCGCTTATTAGAAGCTAACAGCTAATTAGGAGGTAACTGCTTATTAGAAGCTAACAGCTAATTAGGAGCTAACTGCTTATTAGAAACAGATTTATTAAGCTCTGATTCATTTTTATGATCATTTTATTTGGATAAAATAACTAAATAAATGAGAATTAAAGCTGCTGCACTGGTTATTTTCTAACATGTTAAACTTGCTTTAATTAAAGATGACTGAAATCGTGAAGAGCTGCTCATTGTTAATAGTGGATCTTTGGTTCATCAGGATTAAACGCAAACATCTGCTGCTAAGTGGCTGCTGTGGTCAGGTAAGTCCTGTGTTACCATGGAAACACCTGGATGCCTTTACCCATCTTTTATCATCATGTACCTGCACCTACTCTATAAAGATGTCTCCCAATAATCCACCCTCTTTCTGTGACGTCCAGCAACATGTGGGGGTGGGGGGAGGAGCCCAGGTTTTTTCCCTCTGACAGGTGGGAAGTTCAGGGACTAAGGCAGCATCCAGGTGGAGCCGCGGTGTCCTGCTATAACCCCCCCCCCCCTCAGAACCAGAGCATGCTCCAAGCACTTTTCATTACCTGCCCCTGCAACATCTGACCTTTCTGCAGGAATATCCTAATAAGTAAGATCTAAATCTTTTATTTAGGCAAACCTATAGAACAACCAGATATCATAGGGGTCCTAGTTCCTGAGCTGAGAACAGGTCATAACCAGCTTTTCCAACAAGGCAAGGCGGAGCCTATTTATATTGTCCATTCACCAACAGACTCATTTATATTGCAAAGCTCACTATGTGAAAGAAAGAACAACTTAGAGAATAATTGTATTTTGTCTTTTCTCGCCTTTTCACGTCATTCAACATTTCAGCTTAGAGAATGACAAACAGTTTGATTTCAGTACTGGAGTAACATTTATTCCACCCAAGGAAAAGCTCTACATGTGAAGCTGCAATTTAGCAGTTTTCACAAACCCAAGGTGAGTCCTTCCAGCTGCAGAGATTATTGTGCACCTGACTTACCTATAAAAACAATTAAGAAATCTCAAAAAATAGAGTTTAGCACGTTTTCCCAATGTAAGAGTTGTAGTGTGAACTAGATGAGGTTATCTATGTGTGCTACAAGATTTGTGGAACTAAAATGATCTATAGTGTAATTATTGGCTATTATATGCTCATAATAACAATGAATAAATCTCCAAAAATACAGTTTGGCCTATCTTCCCAAAGTAAGAAAAAAAAAAGAATGTTAGAACTGTAAATATACAGTCATATGTTTATATTACTATTTTTTTTTATGTATTATTGTTTGCAAAGCTGCACTTTAAAATATGAAGTTCTCTAGAGCTGATCTAAATTAAATTTCTTTTTATTTATACTTGTGTATACAAAATGACAAAATAAATCTAAGTCATAAGTAATTATTGGCTTTTATATGCTTATAATAACAGTGAAAAATAAGAAAAAAATAGAGTTTAGCACATTTTCCAAAAGTAAGAGTTGTAGTCTGAACTAGACGAGGTTATCTATGTGTGCCTAACCCTAACCCAAGTTTTGTGGAAATATTGTAATTATTGGCTATTGCCTGCTTATAATAACAATTAAATAAATCTCCATAAATAAAGTTTGGCCAATCTTCCCATAGTTAGAGTTGTAGTCTGATCCAGATGAGGCACTGCAGTGATCTATGGTGTAATTATTGCTCATTTTATACCTATTCTAATAATAGAATAGAGGTGCTGTTTATCATTTAGGCTTTGGAAATTCTTCAGAAAAGTATTATTTTCGAATCCAATGAATTTGATAATAATCCACCTCTCCTTGGTGACGGTTTTGAGATAACAGCCTGATCCTGAAGGTGGAGAAGACCAAGGAGATGATGGTGGACTTCAGGAAGAAGCGGCCTAACCACGCTCCACTGCTCATCAACAGCTCAGCTGTAGAGGTGGTCAGCAGCACCACATTCATCACAGACACCCTCACCTGGACTGGAAACACCACCTCACTGGTCCAAAGGGCCCAGAAGCGCTTGGACTTCCTGCGGAGGATGAGGAGAGCCCACCTGCCCCCCCCATCCTCCCCACCTTCTCCAGAAGCACCATAGAGAGCGTTCTGAGCAGCTGTCTCACTGTGTGGTGTGGAGGCTGCAGCGCCTCAGACTGGAAGAAGGTGAGAACAGCAGAGAGGATCATGGGGGCTCCTCTTCCCTCCATTAAAGACATTTCATCCCAGCGCTGCGTGTCCCGAGCCCGTGACATCATCAATGACCCCTCACCCCCCCACCATGCTGCCCTCTGGGAAGAGGCTTCACAGCATTCAATGCAGGACCAGCAGGTTCTGCAGCAGCTTCTTCCCCACCGCCATCACACTGATGAACTGTTGTTTAAAATGGGTTATTTTAATGTATTTTATTATATTTATTTTTTAACTGAAATGCTGTAACTATAAATTTACAGTCATATGTTTATATTACTATTTTTATTCTTTTTTTTACTGTTTTCAAGGCTGCACTTAAAAAAATGAAATTGTCTAGAGAGCTGTTCTTAATGAAATTTCTTGTTTTGTTTTGTTTTTCTCCACCCTGGAGAGAAACATCAGCTGTGCTGCTGCCATCAACACCTTTGTTTCTAGATGTTGGAGCTTGGCCTGTTTTCCAGTGTAGTCCTGTTTCTCTGACTGTGACTAACTGGATGTGCTCTCTTCATCCTCTGACATGGGAGCTGGCTCGGAGCTCGTCTGCCTGGCTGTGTGTTTCCTGGACGGGGCCGCCTGTGGAGCTGGTTGACAGTTGCCTTTTGTATCTATGCTTCTTTTTCTATGTCTGCTTCTGTCTCCTTGAACCCCAGTGGGCCTCAGAAGATGGCCGCTCACACTGAGGCTGGTTCTGCTGGAGGTTTCTTCCTGTTCAAAGCAGTGTTACTTTCGTCAGCTTTTTTTAAATTTAGTCTTAGTCTAAATGACGAAAATCAATTTTAGTCTTAGTCAAATTCTTGTAATTTTTGCCATTTTAGTCAACACAGTAAATAATAAAACTTCTCCACACACTGCGTTTTTTTAACATATATATCACACTGTACAGAAAAAAAATTCTTCACACTTCTTCGCTTTTTCTCTATTTTATTTATCTAACACTGTGCAGAATAGAACTTCACACACTGATTCTTTTTAACATATATCCCATTGCACACATTGAACCAAAAGGTTCAATGTGTGCAATGGTCCCTGCAGTGAGACCAGAACAGCCAATCCACTTTCCCACTGAGTTCTCCAGGACTTTCTGCTCTTTGGAGTCAGGGGTGGGGGGGCATCTCTGCAACAGACTTCCCCTCCTTCCCCACCTCTGATCTGGCTGTGATGTCACTGTATCAGGAATCTAGTTGGGAGGAAGAAATTTAAATGATTAATATCCAGAGTATCAGTAGAACATCTTTCTTCTATGACAGAGAGACAGACAGATAGAGGGACAGGAAGGCCCACCCTTTCCTCACCTTCTTCATATAGCAGCATGTTGGCTCCTCAGATGTCTCTCTAGATTGGTTGTGTTCTTCCCTGCCAATTTGAAGCCGCAGACTCTTTGGTGGCGTCCTTCCTTCGGTGTTATCCTTCATGTTGTAAACAAAATGGCTCCATACATCCAGACGTTGTTTAACAAACCGCACACCGGTATCCGCCATGACTGTGAATTGGAGCTATGAGTGTAAGCCCTCTGCTGCTACTGACTGAGCAGCGCCAGGGACTGAGGGACAGGCGGCGTGTAGGGACAAACAGGGCAACAAATCTGCTATGAAGCTCGAGAAACACTTACCGTAAATCCTCTAATATAGGCCGGGGCCTTTATTTCACTCAGGTACGTCTTGGTCCAGGCCATTATTGGAAGGAGGCCAGAATTAGAGGCAGGCCTCTATTTCTATTTGATCAAACAGACTACCAGGGGAATGAATAAAAAACAGATTTTGTGTCTCTTTGAACCTATAAAATACTAGGTTCATTTATTGAAAAAGTACAGTTACCATAACGGTATACAGAACATTATTCAGAGATCTTCCAGCAGCTGCAATTTTTCTGAACGGCAATACGAAAAAAAAAAAAAGACCGAGTGGAATCTTGGGCAAACTGACTTGCGAAACAAGGTTTAAAAAAAAATTTATGGAAACTGCTCTGCCATCATAGCGAAATTTTATTTGAGGCAGGCTAAGTGGAAGTTGGCTACCAGTATCGTATATTTCAAGATAAATTTAGAACAACGAAGACCAACGAAAATCTGTCATTTTAACGCTGCCTGGTTACCTCCAGACCTACCCGTAATCACATTTGTCTTTCAGATCAAAACGATTGTGAAAGGCCACTACGATCTCTGTGTAAGGATAGGACTTCCCATGCTAATGGCTTGGATTTGTTAGCAAACATTGCCCCCCTGTGGTACTTGTATGTAACTATCACAAGTCTTTGAGGACTGCCCAGGAGCATCGTTGTTTCTAATTATAGCCCTGGCCTGTATAAGAGTCCGGCCACTATTTACCTCCGCCGACAGCAAGACAGGCCATTATTAGAGACCCGGCCGCTAATGGAATACAGGCCAATATTAGAGAATTTACGGTATATTAACAATTATAAATTAATTAAAAACAATTACATTTCTTAATGTCCATTCGTCAATGGATCGTAAATTTCGTTTAGTGTTAGTCTCGTTGACGAAAATAATTTTGTGTTTTTGTCATTTTTATTTTCTGGAAACAATTTTTGTGTGTCATCGAAAAAGGGGCATTGACAAAATATTTTCGTCATCGTCATGTTTGATGAAATTAACACTGGTTCAAAGGGAGTTTTTCCTCTCCACTGTCGCTACAAGCATGCTTAGTGTGAGGGATTGCTGAAGAGTCAATGAGTCGATGCAATCAGCTGGTTTTCCTCAGATAGAAAACTTTTACCTTAATCAGACCTCATGATCTGACCTCAGGTGACATGTTTTCATTTGGAGATATAGAAATAAACACGACTGAATGTCAGCAACATGTTTCATGTTGTGTATAGATGTGTGTGTGTGTATGGGTAGCCATGTCTTTAATACCTGGTGGGGACAATTTCCTAGGAATATGCTACATTTTGGGGACTCATAGGTACTTATGGGGACCAACAACTGGT
>CM060074.1:309699-342199 GCA_030533445.1 Cyprinodon diabolis | reverse complement strand
GAACCATATGGTCTAGAACCATACGGTCTAGAACCATATGGTCTAGAACCATACGGTCTAGAACCATATGGTCTTGAACCATATGGTCTAGAACCATACGGTCTAGAACCATACGATCTAGAACCATATGGTCTTGAACCATATGGTCTAGAACCATACGGTCTAAAAGCATATGGTCTTGAACCATATGGTCTAGAACCATACGGTCTTGAACCATACGGTCTAGAACCATACGGTCTTGAACCATACGGTCTAGAACCATACGGTCTAGAACCATACGGTCTTGAACCATATGGTCTAGAACCATACGGTCTAGAACCATACGATCTAGAACCATACAGTCTAGAACCATACGGTCTAGAACCATATGGTCTAGAACCATACGGTCTAGAACCATATGGTCTAGAACCATACGGTCTAGAACCATATGGTCTTGAACCATATGGTCTAGAACCATACGGTCTAGAACCATACGATCTAGAACCATATGGTCTTGAACCATATGGTCTAGAACCATACGGTCTAAAAGCATATGGTCTTGAACCATATGGTCTAGAACCATACGGTCTTGAACCATATGGTCTAGAACCATACGGTCTTGAACCATACGGTCTAGAACCATACGGTCTAGAACCATACGGTCTTGAACCATATGGTCTAGAACCATAGGGTCTAGAACCATACGGTCTAAAAGCATATGGTCTTGAACCATATGGTCTAGAACCATATGGTCTAGAACCATACGATCTAGAACCATATGGTCTTGAACCATATGGTCTAGAACCATACGGTCTTGAACCATACGGTCTAGAACCATATGGTCTAGAACCATACAATCTAGAACCATACGGTCTAGAACCAGACGATCTGGAAGCATGACTCTTTGTTTCTGCTGTAGCTCTATTAAAGCAAACAGCCAAAGCTTCTGGGTCCAGCTGGGGTAGAACCAGGAATGAAGCAGCGGTGGACCGCAGACCAACCAGGAAGTAAAGCCTCCTGATGACGCGTCCTAACAGAGTGCTGCTAGAACGACTTCCTGCTGATGAGTGCGCTTTAGCGCGCTGGCTGCTGTGGTTTATTACAGCTGAACCTCCCCAGGGATCCAGGCGATGGCAAACATCAAAGCTCCGCCTGCCACAGTGGAGCAGCTAGGATGTGGGTGGAGGTCATCTCCAATGAATTCTGCCTCATATATGGGACACACGCCTGCAGCTCGTTGCTTGGATACTCATTATCAATTCATGGAGCATTTGAAGACGCACGCTCTCTCTTCTCTTTATTCACCGTCTTTAAAGGGCGCTCATTTTTTTAGCTGAAATTTTGACAATTGAAACTTCTGCTCAATGACAAGCTTGAAGTCCCAGTCTGGAAGAAGGTCCCATGTGTCTGAAGCATCCAGGCCGCTCCATGTGTTTGATCAGCAGTGAGACAGTGAATTGTGCAGATCAGAAATTGGATCACAGGCTCCCTGGGGACCGCCATTTATGCCTGCCACCAGATTCAACACGTAATTAAGAGTTTGTTAAGATGCCCAAATTCCTTCTCATTTCCATCCGCCTCCCATCCCTCTTTCTGCTGCTGCTCTGATCTCACCGATATTCAGACTCTTATTCCTTGAGAATTCAGAGGCATGGAGCCAGAGAGGGGAGCAGCGTCTCCAGCCACAGGCTGATTATCTCCAGGAGTAATTAGACGGTGTGACAGAGCTGTGGGTCGGCATGATGGAGATGGATTATTCTGACACACAGCCTCCTTTAAAAAGCTCAGGGAAGTGGAGTGCATGAGCGGCTTGTGTGTTAATTATCAGTGTCACTCTTTCGTTATGTGTCTTTATGTGCGTGATAGTAATTAGTCTTCATGTATGTGTATGCATCAGTGTCATTCAGTCAGTCAGCAAGAAACTTCAAACCTCTGCAAGGTAGCAATTATCCCCTCAACAATATGCAGCCTGCTCTCTGAGTGAGCTCTGACGCTGAATGCTAATTCTTCCACAGACTGATTCTGACTTCTGTTAGGAGGGAAAAGTCAAACCTTTCCTGCTACTAACCCTGCTAGACCGAGCAACATTTACCCGGTTTAGTCTGGATACAGTTAGATGCAAAGCTGGATCAGGAGTTCATCACCTTTTAACCTCAGGTTACTCTCTTAACACCTCAGTTTAAGGATGCAATTTAGGACTCCAGTTAAGGGAAGCAAGAACTGACTGAGGAGGATTTAGGAGTGGTTGGTTAGTTGGTTGGTTTTGATTGATTGTTTGGCTGGTTGGTTTACGTTGATTGGTTGGTTTTGTTTGATTGATTTTTATTTTTGTAAGTCGTTCCCTTATATTCCCAGACAGCGTGTTAAATAAGGGTTCATCACAGAGAAATACAGTAAATGCAAATCTTTCAGCTTTATTAGGTTCTTGGTTTTCTGTAAAATCGCCGAAGACTTTTAAATATTCTGTATGTCGTTTCCAGATTAGTTTAAGATCAATTAGCAATCTGAGATATGGGTTCTTGTAAGGACACAGGTGTCATGGTGGGGTGGGGGATTTGGAGGAACCAAAATCAGATATCAGAAGGCAGAGGTGAGTCTTAAAGATTTAATAAGTTAACTGAGGCAAAGATCCAAAAATCCAAAGTACAAAAATACAAGGAACCAAAAAAAAAAACAGAAAACTTCAGAGGAGATCTCACATGGGGAGGGAGAGATGAGGAAACAGCAAAACAACAATAAGGAACCAACACTGAGTGGCTGTAGAGTTGGAGTATATATGGGGAACAGAACAAATGATGAATTAATGAGCTGTATATGGAGCAGGTGTGGGTGAAACTAACCAGAAGGAAGCCAAGCGGAAAGGAAACAAGCACAAGGGGGCAGCAGAGAGTAACTAAAGACTGCTTGAATGTAATGGAAAATAAACCGGGGATCAACAAAAAAGAATAACTAATAACTGAAAAGTAGAAACTCAGAGTCACAGTGGGCGGATCCCACCAAGGGCGGATACCAGATGCTCTTGGAGCCCAAACACAAAAAACATTATGCAAAAAACAATCAAAATAAAACGCAAAACAACCCACCCTGGGTGGGCGGACAGGGGCCCTGGAAGTCCAAAAAAACCGCCAAAAAGAGGGAAACTAAGAAGCAGAGTCACTGGAGGACGGCCGTGAGCCCGGAGGCAAGGCAGATTCTTTGAAGGATGGCGTCTGCAGAGGCAACCTTGGAGGATGGCGTCTCTGCAGAGGCAACCTTGAAGGATGGCGTCTCTGCAGAGGCAACCTTGGAGGATGGCGTCTCTGCAGAGGCAACCTTGAAGGATGGCGTCTCTGCAGAGGCAACCTTGGAGGATGGCGTCTCTGCAGAGGCAACCTTGAAGGATGGCGTCTCTGCAGAGGCAACCTTGGAGGATGGCGTCTCTGCAGAGGCAACCTTGAAGGATGGCGTCTCTGCAGAGGCAACCTTGGAGGATGGCGTCTCTGCAGAGGCAACCTTGAAGGATGGCGTCTCTGCAGAGGCAACCTTGGAGGATGGCGTCTCTGCAGAGGCAACCTTGGAGGATGGCGTCTCTGCAGAGGCAACCTTGGAGGATGGCGTCTCTGCAGAGGCAACCTTGGAGGATGGCGTCTCTGCAGAGGCAACCTTGGAGGATGGCGTCTCTGCAGAGGCAACCTTGGAGGATGGCGTCTCTGCAGAGGCAACCTTGGAGGATGGCGTCTCTGCAGAGGCAACCTTGGAGGATGGCGTCTCTGCAGAGGCAACCTTGAAGGATGGCGTCTCTGCAGAGGCAACCTTGGAGGATGGCGTCTCTGCAGAGGCAACCTTGAAGGATGGCGTCTCTGCAGAGGCAACCTTGGAGGATGGCGTCTCTGCAGAGGCAACCTTAGGGGCTGCTGACTGCGGGACAGGAACCCTGTGGGCCGCTGACTGCAACTCAGGAACCTTGGAGGGGGCGACACAGCTTGGGACCCACGAAAATTATCACATTGATTTCTTTTGCCTTACAGAAACCTGGCTGCAGCAAGAGGATTATGTGAGCATAAATGAGGCAACTCCTTCAAGTTATTTAAATTTTCACATACCCAGAAGTTCTGGGCGAGGAGGAGGCGTAACAACAATCTTCCAGTCTGATTTACTGATTACTCCAAAAGCAGTTAATACCTACAACTCTTTAAACATTTAACCCTTAATTTCCCTCATCCAAATTGCAAAGCAAGAAAACCTCTTCTTTTTGTAACTTTGTATCGTCCACCTAGCCTCGTGAGACCATCCTGATCTCTGAGCTTTCAAGGTTTCACTCGCAGATCAGTCTGGAGACTCTCCGTTAAAGAAAATTTGGAGCCGTTCACCAAACGAACGTCCAATCAGCGTTGGCTTTGAGGCGGGTTGAGGTGTGACGCAACGAGAAGCGCGACAATTCAGTCTAAAGAACATGGCGGCTTCAGCCGATGAAACTAGCGTTAGCGTGGCTATCGAGCAAGTTTTATCGGAATTACAGAGTATTTCTTCACTGAAAGAAGAGCAAAACACTGCTCTGGAGGCTTTTCTCAGAGGAAAAGATATTTTTGCTCTTCTCCCGACTGGTTTCGGCAAGAGTAGCCTGGCTTGTGGTTATGTTTTCGTCGTCGCTCTGTTAGTAAGTCATATGCTTCGTTGATCTGATTGGTTTATTTGGCCCGTCTATCACCAACTTAGGCCAATCAGCTAACCAGTATTTTCACCTCTTCCAGAAATTACTTCAATGGAAGGTTTCCAGATGGATATGCAGAGCAAATCCATCTGGCGGAGTCAGGTTACCATCCACCAGGTCCTTACTCTGAATGTTTAGATGAGTTTTCAGAGTTCCTTTCTGATTTGGTATTAAATACTGACAGGGTCATCATAGTGGGAGATTTTAACATCCATGCTGACATTGAAGGCGATAGCTTAAGAGCAGCCTTTAATGCTATCTTAGACACTATTGGCTTTGTTCAAAATGTGAATAGTCCCACACATTCTCATCTTCATACTTTGGATCTTGTGCTGACATACGGCATAGAATGTGAAGAAATAACAGGAATTCCTCACGACCCTGTCCTCTCTGACCACTTTCTAATAACCTTCTAACTTACTGTAACTGAGTTTTCTTCCACTACAGAATAGAATTTAAAATCCTCCTTCTCACATATAAAGCCTTAAATGGCCAAGCTCCATCTGATATCAGAGATCTGATTGTTCCTTATGTTCCTAACAGAGCACTTCGCTCTCAATCTGCAGGTTTACTAGTGGTTCCTAGAACTTCTAAAAGTAGAATGGGAGGCAGATCTTTTAGTTATCAGGCTCCTCTCCTGTGGAACCAACTACCAGTTTTAGTCCGTGAGGCAGACACCCTGTCTACTTTTAAGGCTAGGCTTAAAACTTTCCTTTTTGATAAAGCTTCTAGTTAGAGCGGCTCAGGTTATCCTGATCTATCTCTATAGTTCTGCTGCTATAGGCTTAGACTGCTGGAGGACATAGGGACCCATTTTTCATCATTCTGCTTCATTCTATCTCTGTTCTTCCACTCTGCAGAATCTGTTAGTTAAATCTCTAACGTTCTGCTGGTGGTTTCTTCCTGTTCAAAGGGAGTTTTTCCTCTCCACTGTCGCTACAAGCATGCTTAGTGTGAGGGATTGCTGAAGAGTCAATGAGTCGATGCAATCAGCTGGTTTTCCTTAGATAGAAAACTTTGAATCAATCTGACTGGATGATCTGGTTGAACTGGAAAGTGACCTGAGATGACATGATGTGAATTGGAGCTATAGAAATAAACTGAATTAGATGGGGGGTGGATATTATGACCCGGCTTGAGTATTGTGAATTGTGAAGCTAGCTGTTGGTCATGGAGGCGAAGACTGAGACCAGTTGATAAACTGACCTGGTTGGAAGGTGAAAAAAGACTGGAGGCAGACTGACCCACTGGACAGGGAGTAGCAACATCAGGCAGCAGCATCTGGATCAGCTGTCTGATCTACTTTCTATAGTTCTAGTGAGGACGCAGGCAGCAGCGTCTGGATCGGCTGTCTGATCTACTTTCTATAGTTCTAGTGAGGACGCAGGCAGCAGCGTCTGGATCAGCTGTCTGATCTACTTTCTATAGTTCTAGTGAGGACGCAGGCAGCAGCGTCTGGATCGGCTGTCTGATCTACTTTCTATAGTTCTAGTGAGGACGCAGGCAGCAGCATCTGGATCGGCTGTCTGATCTACTTTCTATAGTTCTAGTGAGGACGCAGGCAGCAGCGTCTGGATCGGCTGTCTGATCTACTTTCTATAGTTCTAGTGAGGACGCAGGCAGCAGCGTCTGGATCGGCTGTCTGATCTACTTTCTATAGTTCTAGTGAGGACGCAGGCAGCAGCGTCTGGATCGGCTGTCTGATCTACTTTCTATAGTTCTAGTGAGGACGCAGGCAGCGGCGTCTGGATCGGCTGTCTGATCTACTTTCTATAGTTCTAGTGAGGACGCAGGCAGCGGCGTCTGGATCAGCTGTCTGATCTACTTTCTATAGTTCTAGTGAAGACGCAGGCAGCGGCGTCTGGATCAGCTGTCTGATCTACTTTCTATAGTTCTAGTGAGGACGCAGGCAGCAGCATCTGGATCAGCTGTCTGATCTACTTTCTATAGTTCTAGTGAGGACGCAGGCAGCAGCGTCTGGATCAGCTGTCTGATATACTTTATATAGTTCTAGTGAGGACGCAGGCAGCAGCGTCTGGATCGGCTGTCTGATCTACTTTCTATAGTTCTAGTGAGGACGCAGGCAGCAGCATCTGGATCAGCTGTCTGATCTACTTTCTATAGTTCTAGTGAGGACGCAGGCAGCAGCATCTGGATCAGCTGTCTGATCTACTTTCTATAGTTCTAGTGAGGACACAGGCAGCGGCGTCTGGATCGGCTGTCTGATCTACTTTCTATAGTTCTAGTGAGGACGCAGGCAGCAGCGTCTGGATCAGCTGTCTGATCTACTTTCTATAGTTCTAGTGAGGACGCAGGCAGCAGCGTCTGGATCGGCTGTCTGATCTACTTTCTATAGTTCTAGTGAGGACGCAGGCAGCAGCGTCTGGATCAGCTGTCTGATCTACTTTCTATAGTTCTAGTGAGGACGCAGGCAGCAGCGTCTGGATCGGCTGTCTGATCTACTTTCTATAGTTCTAGTGAGGACGCAGGCAGCAGCATCTGGATCGGCTGTCTGATCTACTTTCTATAGTTCTAGTGAGGACGCAGGCAGCAGCGTCTGGATCGGCTGTCTGATCTACTTTCTATAGTTCTAGTGAGGACGCAGGCAGCAGCGTCTGGATCGGCTGTCTGATCTACTTTCTATAGTTCTAGTGAGGACGCAGGCAGCAGCGTCTGGATCGGCTGTCTGATCTACTTTCTATAGTTCTAGTGAGGACGCAGGCAGCGGCGTCTGGATCGGCTGTCTGATCTACTTTCTATAGTTCTAGTGAGGACGCAGGCAGCGGCGTCTGGATCAGCTGTCTGATCTACTTTCTATAGTTCTAGTGAAGACGCAGGCAGCGGCGTCTGGATCAGCTGTCTGATCTACTTTCTATAGTTCTAGTGAGGACGCAGGCAGCAGCATCTGGATCAGCTGTCTGATCTACTTTCTATAGTTCTAGTGAGGACGCAGGCAGCAGCGTCTGGATCAGCTGTCTGATATACTTTCTATAGTTCTAGTGAGGACGCAGGCAGCGGCGTCTGGATCAGCTGTCTGATCTACTTTCTATAGTTCTAGTGAGGACGCAGGCAGCAGCGTCTGGATCGGCTGTCTGATCTACTTTCTATAGTTCTAGTGAGGACGCAGGCAGCAGCATCTGGATCAGCTGTCTGATCTACTTTCTATAGTTCTAGTGAGGACGCAGGCAGCAGCATCTGGATCAGCTGTCTGATCTACTTTCTATAGTTCTAGTGAGGACACAGGCAGCGGCGTCTGGATAAGCTGTCTGATCTACTTTCTATAGTTCTAGTGAGGACGCAGGCAGCGGCGTCTGGATCAGCTGTCTGATCTACTTTCTATAGTTCTAGTGAGGACGCAGGCAGCGGCATCTGGATCAGCTGTCTGATCTACTTTCTATAGTTCTAGTGAGGACGCAGGCAGCGGCGTCTGGATCAGCTGTCTGATCTACTTTCTATAGTTCTAGTGAGGACGCAGGCAGCGGCGTCTGGATAAGCTGTCTGATCTACTTTCTATAGTTCTAGTGAGGACGCAGGCAGCAGCATCTGGATCAGCTGTCTGATCTACTTTCTATAGTTCTAGTGAGGACGCAGGCAGCGGCGTCTGGATCAGCTGTCTGATCTACTTTCTATAGTTCTAGTGAGGACGCAGGCAGCGGCGTCTGGATCAGCTGTCAGATCTACTTTCTATAGTTCTAGTGAGGACGCAGGCAGCGGCGTCTGGATCAGCTGTCTGATCTACTTTCTATAGTTCTAGTGAGGACACAGGCAGCGGCGTCTGGATAAGCTGTCTGATCTACTTTCTATAGTTCTAGTGAGGACGCAGGCAGCGGCGTCTGGATCAGCTGTCTGATCTACTTTCTATAGTTCTAGTGAGGACGCAGGCAGCAGCATCTGGATCAGCTGTCTGATCTACTTTCTATAGTTCTAGTGAGGACGCAGGCAGCGGCGTCTGGATCAGCTGTCTGATCTACTTTCTATAGTTCTAGTGAGGACGCAGGCAGCGGCGTCTGGATCAGCTGTCTGATCTACTTTCTATAGTTCTAGTGAGGACGCAGGCAGCGGCATCTGGATCAGCTGTCTGATCTACTTTCTATAGTTCTAGTGAGGACGCAGGCAGCGGCGTCTGGATCAGCTGTCTGATCTACTTTCTATAGTTCTAGTGAGGACGCAGGCAGCGGCGTCTGGATCCGCTGTCTGATCTACTTTCTATAGTTCTAGTGAGGACGCAGGCAGCGGCGTTTGGATCAGCTGTCTGATCTACTTTCTATAGTTCTAGTGAGGACGCAGGCAGCGGCGTCTGGATCAGCTGCTGATCTACTTTCTATAGTTCTAGTGAGGACGCAGGCAGCGGCGTCTGGATCAGCTGCTGATCTACTTTCTATAGTTCTAGTGAGGACGCAGGCAGCGGCGTCTGGATCAGCTGTCTGATCTACTTTCTATAGTTCTAGTGAGGACGCAGGCAGCGGCGTCTGGATCAGCTGTCTGATCTACTTTCTATAGTTCTAGTTGGGACGCAGGCAGCGGCGTCTGGATCCGCTGTCTGATCTACTTTCTATAGTTCTAGTGAGGACGCAGGCAGCGGCGTCTGGATCAGCTGTCTGATCTACTTTCTATATTTCTAGTGAGGACGCAGGCAGCAGCATCTGGATCAGCTGTCTGCTCTACTTTCTATAGTTCTAGTGAGGACACAGGCAGCGGCGTCTGGATCAGCTGTCTGATCTACTTTCTATAGTTCTAGTGAGGACGCAGGCAGCGGCGTCTGGATAAGCTGTCTGATCTACTTTCTATAGTTCTAGTGAGGACGCAGGCAGCGGCGTCTGGATCAGCTGTCTGATCTACTTTCTATAGTTCTAGTGAGGACGCAGGCAGCGGCGTCTGGATCAGCTGCTGATCTACTTTCTATAGTTCTAGTGAGGACGCAGGCAGCGGCGTCTGGATCAGCTGTCTGATCTACTTTCTATAGTTCTAGTGAGGACGCAGGCAGCGGCGTCTGGATCAGCTGCTGATCTACTTTCTATAGTTCTAGTGAGGACGCAGGCAGCGGCGTCTGGATCAGCTGCTGATCTACTTTCTATAGTTCTAGTGAGGACGCAGGCAGCAGCGTCTGGATCAGCTGCTGATCTACTTTCTATAGTTCTAGTGAGGACGCAGGCAGCAGCATCTGGATCAGCTGTCTGATCTACTTTCTATAGTTCTAGTGAGGACGCAGGCAGCGGCGTCTGGATCAGCTGTCTGATCTACTTTCTATAGTTCTAGTGAGGACGCAGGCAGCGGCGTCTGGATCCGCTGTCTGATCTACTTTCTATAGTTCTAGTGAGGACGCAGGCAGCAGCGTCTGGATCAGCTGTCTGATCTACTTTCTATAGTTCTAGTGAGGACGCAGGCAGCGGTGTCTGGATCAGCTGCTGATCTACTTTCTATAGTTCTAGTGAGGACGCAGGCAGCAGCGTCTGGATCAGCTGCTGATCTACTTTCTATAGTTCTAGTGAGGACGCAGGCAGCGGCGTCTGGATCAGCTGCTGATCTACTTTCTATAGTTCTAGTGAGGACGCAGGCAGCGGCGTCTGGATCAGCTGCTGATCTACTTTCTATAGTTCTAGTGAGGACGCAGGCTGCGGCGTCTGGATCAGCTGTCTGATCTACTTTCTATAGTTCTAGTGAGGACGCAGGCAGCGGCGTCTGGATCAGCTGCTGATCTACTTTCTATAGTTCTAGTGAGGACGCAGGCAGCGGCGTCTGGATCAGCTGTCTGATCTACTTTCTATAGTTCTAGTGAGGACGCAGGCAGCGGCGTCTGGATCAGCTGCTGATCTACTTTCTATAGTTCTAGTGAGGACGCAGGCAGCGGCGTCTGGATCAGCTGTCTGATCTACTTTCTATAGTTCTAGTGAGGACGCAGGCAGCGGCGTCTGGATCAGCTGCTGATCTACTTTCTATAGTTCTAGTGAGGACGCAGGCAGCGGCGTCTGGATCCGCTGTCTGATCTACTTTCTATAGTTCTAGTGAGGACGCAGGCAGCGGCGTCTGGATCAGCTGTCTGATCTACTTTCTATAGTTCTAGTGAGGACGCAGGCAGCGGCGTCTGGATAAGCTGTCTGATCTACTTTCTATAGTTCTAGTGAGGACGCAGGCAGCGGCGTCTGGATCAGCTGTCTGATCTACTTTCTATAGTTCTAGTGAGGACGCAGGCAGCGGCGTCTGGATCAGCTGTCTGATCTACTTTCTACAGTTCTAGTGAGGACGCAGGCAGCGGCGTCTGGATCAGCTGTCTGATCTACTTTCTATAGTTCTAGTGAGGACGCAGGCAGCGGCGTCTGGATCAGCTGTCTGATCTACTTTCTATAGTTCTAGTGAGGACGCAGGCAGCGGCGTCTGGATCAGCTGTCTGATCTACTTTCTATAGTTCTAGTGAGGACGCAGGCAGCGGCGTCTGGATCAGCTGTCTGATCTACTTTCTATAGTTCTAGTGAGGACGCAGGCAGCGGCGTCTGGATCAGCTGTCTGATCTACTTTCTATAGTTCTAGTGAGGACGCAGGCAGCGGCGTCTGGATCAGCTGTCTGATCTACTTTCTATAGTTCTAGTGAGGACGCAGGCAGCGGCGTCTGGATCAGCTGTCTGATCTACTTTCTATAGTTCTAGTGAGGACGCAGGCAGCGGCGTCTGGATCAGCTGTATGATCTACTTTCTATAGTTCTAGTGAGGACGCAGGCAGCGGCGTCTGGATCAGCTGTCTGATCTACTTTCTATAGTTCTAGTGAGGACGCAGGCAGCGGCGTCTGGATCAGCTGCTGATCTACTTTCTATAGTTCTAGTGAGGACGCAGGCAGCGGCGTCTGGATCAGCTGTCTGATCTACTTTCTATAGTTCTAGTGAGGACGCAGGCAGCGGCGTCTGGATCAGCTGCTGATCTACTTTCTATAGTTCTAGTGAGGACGCAGGCAGCGGCGTCTGGATCAGCTGCTGATCTACTTTCTATAGTTCTAGTGAGGACGCAGGCAGCAGCGTCTGGATCAGCTGCTGATCTACTTTCTATAGTTCTAGTGAGGACGCAGGCAGCAGCATCTGGATCAGCTGTCTGATCTACTTTCTATAGTTCTAGTGAGGACGCAGGCAGCGGCGTCTGGATCAGCTGTCTGATCTACTTTCTATAGTTCTAGTGAGGACGCAGGCAGCGGCGTCTGGATCCGCTGTCTGATCTACTTTCTATAGTTCTAGTGAGGACGCAGGCAGCAGCGTCTGGATCAGCTGTCTGATCTACTTTCTATAGTTCTAGTGAGGACGCAGGCAGCGGCGTCTGGATCAGCTGCTGATCTACTTTCTATAGTTCTAGTGAGGACGCAGGCAGCGGCGTCTGGATCAGCTGCTGATCTACTTTCTATAGTTCTAGTGAGGACGCAGGCAGCAGCGTCTGGATCAGCTGCTGATCTACTTTCTATAGTTCTAGTGAGGACGCAGGCAGCGGCGTCTGGATCAGCTGCTGATCTACTTTCTATAGTTCTAGTGAGGACGCAGGCAGCGGCGTCTGGATCAGCTGCTGATCTACTTTCTATAGTTCTAGTGAGGACGCAGGCTGCGGCGTCTGGATCAGCTTTCTGATCTACTTTCTATAGTTCTAGTGAGGACGCAGGCAGCGGCGTCTGGATCAGCTGCTGATCTACTTTCTATAGTTCTAGTGAGGACGCAGGCAGCGGCGTCTGGATCAGCTGTCTGATCTACTTTCTATAGTTCTAGTGAGGACGCAGGCAGCGGCGTCTGGATCAGCTGCTGATCTACTTTCTATAGTTCTAGTGAGGACGCAGGCAGCGGCGTCTGGATCAGCTGTCTGATCTACTTTCTATAGTTCTAGTGAGGACGCAGGCAGCGGCGTCTGGATCAGCTGCTGATCTACTTTCTATAGTTCTAGTGAGGACGCAGGCAGCGGCGTCTGGATCCGCTGTCTGATCTACTTTCTATAGTTCTAGTGAGGACGCAGGCAGCGGCGTCTGGATCAGCTGTCTGATCTACTTTCTATAGTTCTAGTGAGGACGCAGGCAGCGGCGTCTGGATAAGCTGTCTGATCTACTTTCTATAGTTCTAGTGAGGACGCAGGCAGCGGCGTCTGGATCAGCTGTCTGATCTACTTTCTATAGTTCTAGTGAGGACGCAGGCAGCGGCGTCTGGATCAGCTGTCTGATCTACTTTCTATAGTTCTAGTGAGGACGCAGGCAGCGGCGTCTGGATCAGCTGTCTGATCTACTTTCTATAGTTCTAGTGAGGACGCAGGCAGCGGCGTCTGGATCAGCTGTCTGATCTACTTTCTATAGTTCTAGTGAGGACGCAGGCAGCGGCGTCTGGATCAGCTGTCTGATCTACTTTCTATAGTTCTAGTGAGGACGCAGGCAGCGGCGTCTGGATCAGCTGTCTGATCTACTTTCTATAGTTCTAGTGAGGACGCAGGCAGCGGCGTCTGGATCAGCTGTCTGATCTACTTTCTATAGTTCTAGTGAGGACGCAGGCAGCGGCGTCTGGATCAGCTGTCTGATCTACTTTCTATAGTTCTAGTGAGGACGCAGGCAGCGGCGTCTGGATCAGCTGTATGATCTACTTTCTATAGTTCTAGTGAGGACGCAGGCAGCGGCGTCTGGATCAGCTGTCTGATCTACTTTCTATAGTTCTAGTGAGGACGCAGGCAGCGGCGTCTGGATCAGCTGTCTGATCTACTTTCTATAGTTCTAGTGAGGACGCAGGCAGCGGCGTCTGGATCAGCTGTCTGATCTACTTTCTATAGTTCTAGTGAGGACGCAGGCAGCGGCGTCTGGATCAGCTGTCTGATCTACTTTCTATAGTTCTAGTGAGGACGCAGGCAGCGGCGTCTGGATCAGCTGTCTGATCTACTTTCTATAGTTCTAGTGAGGACGCAGGCAGCGGCGTCTGGATCAGCTGTATGATCTACTTTCTATAGTTCTAGTGAGGACGCAGGCAGCGGCGTCTGGATCAGCTGTCTGATCTACTTTCTATAGTTCTAGTGAGGACGCAGGCAGCGGCGTCTGGATCAGCTGTCTGATCTACTTTCTATAGTTCTAGTGAGGACGCAGGCAGCGGCGTCTGGATCAGCTGTCTGATCTACTTTCTATAGTTCTAGTGAGGACGCAGGCAGCGGCGTCTGGATCAGCTGTCTGATCTACTTTCTATAGTTCTAGTGAGGACGCAGGCAGCGGCGTCTGGATCAGCTGTCTGATCTACTTTCTATAGTTCTAGTGAGGACGCAGGCAGCAGAATCTGGATCAGCTGTCTGATCTACTTTCTATAGTTCTAGTGAGGACGCAGGCAGCGGCGTCTGGATCAGCTGTCTGATCTACTTTCTATAGTTCTAGTGAGGACGCAGGCAGCGGCGTCTGGATCAGCTGTCTGATCTACTTTCTATAGTTCTAGTTAGGACGCAGGCAGCGGCGTCTGGATCCGCTGTCTGATCTACTTTCTATAGTTCTAGTGAGGACGAAGGCAGCGGCGTCTGGATCAGCTGTCTGATCTACTTTCTATAGTTCTAGTGAGGACGCAGGCAGCGGCGTCTGGATAAGCTGTCTGATCTACTTTCTATAGTTCTAGTGAGGACGCAGGCAGCGGCGTCTGGATCAGCTGTCTGATCTACTTTCTATAGTTCTAGTGAGGACGCAGGCAGCGGCGTCTGGATCAGCTGTCTGATCTACTTTCTATATTTCTAGTGAGGACGCAGGCAGCAGCATCTGGATAAGCTGTCTGCTCTACTTTCTATAGTTCTAGTGAGGACGCAGGCAGAGGCGTCTGGATCAGCTGTCTGATCTACTTTCTATAGTTCTAGTGAGGACGCAGGCAGCGGCGTCTGGATCAGCTGTCTGATCTACTTCTTATAGTTCTAGTGAGGACGCAGGCAGCGGCGTCTGGATCAGCTGTCTGATCTACTTTCTATAGTTCTAGTGAGGACGCAGGCAGCGGCGTCTGGATCGGCTGTCTGATCTACTTTCTATAGTTCTAGTGAGGACGCAGGCAGCGGCGTCTGGATCAGCTGTCTGATCTACTTTCTATAGTTCTAGTGAGGACGCAGGCAGCGGCGTCTGGATCAGCTGTCTGATCTACTTTCTATAGTTCTAGTGAGGACGCAGACAGCAGCATCTGGATCAGCTGTCTGATCTACTTTCTATAGTTCTAGTGAGGACGCAGGCAGCGGCATCTGGATCAGCTGTCTGATCTACTTTCTATAGATCTAGTGAGGACGCAGGCAGCGGCGTCTGGATCCGCTGTCTGATCTACTTTCTATAGTTCTAGTGAGGACGCAGGAAGCGGCGTCTGGATCAGCTGCTGATCTACTTTCTATAGTTCTAGTGAGGACGCAGGCAGCGGCGTCTGGATCAGCTGCTGATCTACTTTCTATAGTTCTAGTGAGGACGCAGGCAGCAGCGTCTGGATCAGCTGCTGATCTACTTTCTATAGTTCTAGTGAGGACGCAGGCAGCGGCGTCTGGATCAGCTGTCTGATCTACTTTCTATAGTTCTAGTGAGGACGCAGGCAGCGGCGTCTGGATCAGCTGTCTGATCTACTTTCTATAGTTCTAGTGAGGACGCAGGCAGCGGCGTCTGGATCAGCTGTCTGATCTACTTTCTATAGTTCTAGTGAGGACGCAGGCAGCGGCGTCTGGATCAGCTGTCTGATCTACTTTCTATAGTTCTAGTGAGGACGCAGGCAGCGGCGTCTGGATCAGCTGTCTGATCTACTTTCTATAGTTCTAGTGAGGACGCAGGCAGCGGCGTCTGGATCAGCTGTCTGATCTACTTTCTATAGTTCTAGTGAGGACGCAGGCAGCGGCGTCTGGATCAGCTGTCTGATCTACTTTCTATAGTTCTAGTGAGGACGCAGGCAGCGGCGTCTGGATCAGCTGTCTGATCTACTTTCTATAGTTCTAGTGAGGACGCAGGCAGCGGCGTCTGGATCAGCTGTATGATCTACTTTCTATAGTTCTAGTGAGGACGCAGGCAGCGGCGTCTGGATCAGCTGTCTGATCTACTTTCTATAGTTCTAGTGAGGACGCAGGCAGCGGCGTCTGGATCAGCTGTCTGATCTACTTTCTATAGTTCTAGTGAGGACGCAGGCAGCGGCGTCTGGATCAGCTGTCTGATCTACTTTCTATAGTTCTAGTGAGGACGCAGGCAGCGGCGTCTGGATCAGCTGTCTGATCTACTTTCTATAGTTCTAGTGAGGACGCAGGCAGCGGCGTCTGGATCAGCTGTCTGATCTACTTTCTATAGTTCTAGTGAGGACGCAGGCAGCGGCGTCTGGATCAGCTGTATGATCTACTTTCTATAGTTCTAGTGAGGACGCAGGCAGCGGCGTCTGGATCAGCTGTCTGATCTACTTTCTATAGTTCTAGTGAGGACGCAGGCAGCGGCGTCTGGATCAGCTGTCTGATCTACTTTCTATAGTTCTAGTGAGGACGCAGGCAGCGGCGTCTGGATCAGCTGTCTGATCTACTTTCTATAGTTCTAGTGAGGACGCAGGCAGCGGCGTCTGGATCAGCTGTCTGATCTACTTTCTATAGTTCTAGTGAGGACGCAGGCAGCGGCGTCTGGATCAGCTGTCTGATCTACTTTCTATAGTTCTAGTGAGGACGCAGGCAGCAGAATCTGGATCAGCTGTCTGATCTACTTTCTATAGTTCTAGTGAGGACGCAGGCAGCGGCGTCTGGATCAGCTGTCTGATCTACTTTCTATAGTTCTAGTGAGGACGCAGGCAGCGGCGTCTGGATCAGCTGCTGATCTACTTTCTATAGTTCTAGTGAGGACGCAGGCAGCGGCGTCTGGATCAGCTGCTGATCTACTTTCTATAGTTCTAGGGAGGACGCAGGCAGCGGCGTCTGGATCAGCTGCTGATCTACTTTCTATAGTTCTAGTGAGGACGCAGGCAGCAGCATCTGGATCAGCTGTCTGATCTACTTTCTATAGTTCTAGTGAGGACGCAGGCAGCGGCGTCTGGATCAGCTGTCTGATCTACTTTCTATAGTTCTAGTGAGGACGCAGGTAGCGGCGTCTGGATCCGCTGTCTGATCTACTTTCTATAGTTCTAGTGAGGACGCAGGCAGCGGCGTCTGGATCAGCTGCTGATCTACTTTCTATAGTTCTAGTGAGGACGCAGGCAGCGGCGTCTGGATCAGCTGCTGATCTACTTTCTATAGTTCTAGTGAGGACGCAGGCAGCGGCGTCTGGATCAGCTGCTGATCTACTTTCTATAATTCTAGTGAGGACGCAGGCAGCGGCGTCTGGATCAGCTGTCTGATCTACTTTCTATAGTTCTAGTGAGGACGCAGGCAGCGGCGTCTGGATCAGCTGCTGATCTACTTTCTATAGTTCTAGTGAGGACGCAGGCAGCAGCGTCTGGATCAGCTGCTGATCTACTTTCTATAGTTCTAGTGAGGACGCAGGCAGCGGCGTCTGGATCAGCTGTCTGATCTACTTTCTATAGTTCTAGTGAGGACGCAGGCAGCGGCGTCTGGATCAGCTGCTGATCTACTTTCTATAGTTCTAGTGAGGACGCAGGCAGCGGCGTCTGGATCAGCTGCTGATCTACTTTCTATAGTTCTAGTGAGGACGCAGGCAGCGGCGTCTGGATCAGCTGCTGATCTACTTTCTATAGTTCTAGTGAGGACGCAGGCAGCGGCGTCTGGATCCGCTGTCTGATCTACTTTCTATAGTTCTAGTGAGGACGCAGGCAGCGGCGTCTGGATCAGCTGCTGATCTACTTTCTATAGTTCTAGTGAGGACGCAGGCAGCGGCGTCTGGATCAGCTGCTGATCTACTTTCTATAGTTCTAGTGAGGACGCAGGCAGCGGCGTCTGGATCAGCTGTCTGATCTACTTTCTATAGTTCTAGTGAGGACGCAGGCAGCGGCGTCTGGATCCGCTGTCTGATCTACTTTCTATAGTTCTAGTGAGGACGCAGGCAGCGGCGTCTGGATCCGCTGTCTGATCTACTTTCTATAGTTCTAGTGAGGACGCAGGCAGCGGCGTCTGGATCCGCTGTCTGATCTACTTTCTATAGTTCTAGTGAGGACGCAGGCAGCGGCGTCTGGATCAGCTGCTGATCTACTTTCTATAGTTCTAGTGAGGACGCAGGCAGCGGCGTCTGGATCAGCTGCTGATCTACTTTCTATAGTTCTAGTGAGGACGCAGGCAGCGGCGTCTGGATCAGCTGCTGATCTACTTTCTATAGTTCTAGTGAGGATGCAGGCAGCGGCGTCTGGATCAGCTGCTGATCTACTATCTATAGTTCTAGTGAGGACGCAGGCAGCGGCGTCTGGATCAGCTGCTGATCTACTTTCTATAGTTCTAGTGAGGACGCAGGCAGCGGCGTCTGGATCAGCTGCTGATCTACTTTCTATAGTTCTAGTGAGGACGCAGGCAGCGGCGTCTGGATCAGCTGTCTGATCTACTTTCTATAGTTCTAGTGAGGACGCAGGCAGCGGCGTCTGGATCAGCTGTCTGATCTACTTTCTATAGTTCTAGTGAGGACGCAGGCAGCGGCGTCTGGATCCGCTGTCTGATCTACTTTCTATAGTTCTAGTGAGGACGCAGGCAGCGGCGTCTGGATCCGCTGTCTGATCTACTTTCTATAGTTCTAGTGAGGACGCAGGCAGCGGCGTCTGGATCCGCTGTCTGATCTACTTTCTATAGTTCTAGTGAGGACGCAGGCAGCGGCGTCTGGATCAGCTGCTGATCTACTTTCTATAGTTCTAGTGAGGACGCAGGCAGCGGCGTCTGGATCAGCTGCTGATCTACTTTCTATAGTTCTAGTGAGGACGCAGGCAGCGGCGTCTGGATCAGCTGCTGATCTACTTTCTATATATCTAGTGAGGACGCAGGCAGCGGCGTCTGGATCAGCTGCTGATCTACTTTCTATAGTTCTAGTGAGGACGCAGGCAGCGGCGTCTGGATCAGCTGCTGATCTACTTTCTATAGTTCTAGTGAGGACGCAGGCAGCGGCGTCTGGATCAGCTGCTGATCTACTTTCTATAGTTCTAGTGAGGACGCAGGCAGCGGCGTCTGGATCAGCTGCTGATCTACTTTCTATAGTTCTAGTGAGGACGCAGGCAGCGGCGTCTGGATCAGCTGTCTGATCTACTTTCTATAGTTCTAGTGAGGACGCAGGCAGCGGCGTCTGGATCAGCTGCTGATCTACTTTCTATAGTTCTAGTGAGGACGCAGGCAGCGGCGTCTGGATCAGCTGCTGATCTACTTTCTATAGTTCTAGTGAGGACGCAGGCAGCGGCGTCTGGATCAGCTGTCTGATCTACTTTCTATAGTTCTAGTGAGGACGCAGGCAGCGGCGTCTGGATCAGCTGCTGATCTACTTTCTATAGTTCTAGTGAGGACGCAGGCAGCGGCGTCTGGATCAGCTGCTGATCTACTTTCTATAGTTCTAGTGAGGACGCAGGCAGCGGCGTCTGGATCAGCTGTCTGATCTACTTTCTATAGTTCTAGTGAGGACGCAGGCAGCGGCGTCTGGATCAGCTGCTGATCTACTTTCTATAGTTCTAGTGAGGACGCAGGCAGCGGCGTCTGGATCAGCTGCTGATCTACTTTCTATAGTTCTAGTGAGGACGCAGGCAGCGGCGTCTGGATCAGCTGTCTGATATACTTTCTATAGTTCTAGTGAGGACGCAGGCAGCGGCGTCTGGATCAGCTGCTGATCTACTTTCTATAGTTCTAGTGAGGACGCAGGCAGCGGCGTCTGGATCAGCTGCTGATCTACTTTCTATAGTTCTAGTGAGGACGCAGGCAGCGGCTTCTGGATCAGCTGCTGATCTACTTTCTATAGTTCTAGTGAGGACGCAGGCAGCAGCGTCTGGATCAGCTGTCTGATCTAGTTTCTATAGTTCTAGTGAGGACGCAGGCAGCGGCGTCTGGATCAGCTGTCTGATCTACTTTCTATAGTTCTAGTGAGGACGCAGGCAGCGGCGTCTGGATCAGCTGCTGATCCACTTTCTATAGTTCTAGTGAGGACGCAGGCAGCGGCGTCTGGATCCGCTGTCTGATCTACTTTCTATAGTTCTAGTGAGGACGCAGGCAGCGGCGTCTGGATCAGCTGCTGATCTACTTTCTATAGTTCTAGTGAGGACGCAGGCAGCGGCGTCTGGATCAGCTGTCTGATCTACTTTCTATAGTTCTAGTGAGGACGCAGGCAGCAGCGTCTGGATCGGCTGTCTGATCTACTTTCTATAGTTCTAGTGAGGACGCAGGCAGTGGCATCTGGATCAGCTGTCTGATCTACTTTCTATAGTTCTAGTGAGTACGCAGGCAGCGGCGTCTGGATCAGCTGTCTGATCTACTTTCTATAGTTCTAGTGAGGACGCAGGCAGCGGCGTCTGGATCCGCTGTCTGATCTACTTTCTATAGTTCTAGTGAGGACGCAGGCAGCGGCGTCTGGATCAGCTGCTGATCTACTTTCTATAGTTCTAGTGAGGACGCAGGCAGCGGCGTCTGGATCAGCTGCTGATCTACTTTCTATAGTTCTAGTGAGGACGCAGGCAGCGGCGTCTGGATCAGCTGCTGATCTACTTTCTATAGTTCTAGTGAGGACGCAGGCAGCGGCGTCTGGATCAGCTGTCTGATCTACTTTCTATAGTTCTAGTGAGGACGCAGGCAGCGGCGTCTGGATCAGCTGCTGATCTACTTTCTATAGTTCTAGTGAGGACGCAGGCAGCGGCGTCTGGATCAGCTGCTGATCTACTTTCTATAGTTCTAGGGAGGACGCAGGCAGCGGCGTCTGGATCAGCTGCTGATCTACTTTCTATAGTTCTAGTGAGGACGCAGGCAGCAGCATCTGGATCAGCTGTCTGATCTACTTTCTATAGTTCTAGTGAGGACGCAGGCAGCGGCGTCTGGATCAGCTGTCTGATCTACTTTCTATAGTTCTAGTGAGGACGCAGGTAGCGGCGTCTGGATCCGCTGTCTGATCTACTTTCTATAGTTCTAGTGAGGACGCAGGCAGCGGCGTCTGGATCAGCTGCTGATCTACTTTCTATAGTTCTAGTGAGGACGCAGGCAGCGGCGTCTGGATCAGCTGCTGATCTACTTTCTATAGTTCTAGTGAGGACGCAGGCAGCGGCGTCTGGATCAGCTGCTGATCTACTTTCTATAATTCTAGTGAGGACGCAGGCAGCGGCGTCTGGATCAGCTGTCTGATCTACTTTCTATAGTTCTAGTGAGGACGCAGGCAGCGGCGTCTGGATCAGCTGCTGATCTACTTTCTATAGTTCTAGTGAGGACGCAGGCAGCAGCGTCTGGATCAGCTGCTGATCTACTTTCTATAGTTCTAGTGAGGACGCAGGCAGCGGCGTCTGGATCAGCTGTCTGATCTACTTTCTATAGTTCTAGTGAGGACGCAGGCAGCGGCGTCTGGATCAGCTGCTGATCTACTTTCTATAGTTCTAGTGAGGACGCAGGCAGCGGCGTCTGGATCAGCTGCTGATCTACTTTCTATAGTTCTAGTGAGGACGCAGGCAGCGGCGTCTGGATCAGCTGCTGATCTACTTTCTATAGTTCTAGTGAGGACGCAGGCAGCGGCGTCTGGATCAGCTGCTGATCTACTTTCTATAGTTCTAGTGAGGACGCAGGCAGCGGCGTCTGGATCAGCTGCTGATCTACTTTCTATAGTTCTAGTGAGGACGCAGGCAGCGGCGTCTGGATCAGCTGCTGATCTACTTTCTATAGTTCTAGTGAGGACGCAGGCAGCGGCGTCTGGATCAGCTGTCTGATCTACTTTCTATAGTTCTAGTGAGGACGCAGGCAGCGGCGTCTGGATCCGCTGTCTGATCTACTTTCTATAGTTCTAGTGAGGACGCAGGCAGCGGCGTCTGGATCCGCTGTCTGATCTACTTTCTATAGTTCTAGTGAGGACGCAGGCAGCGGCGTCTGGATCCGCTGTCTGATCTACTTTCTATAGTTCTAGTGAGGACGCAGGCAGCGGCGTCTGGATCAGCTGCTGATCTACTTTCTATAGTTCTAGTGAGGACGCAGGCAGCGGCGTCTGGATCAGCTGCTGATCTACTTTCTATAGTTCTAGTGAGGACGCAGGCAGCGGCGTCTGGATCAGCTGCTGATCTACTATCTATAGTTCTAGTGAGGACGCAGGCAGCGGCGTCTGGATCAGCTGCTGATCTACTTTCTATAGTTCTAGTGAGGACGCAGGCAGCGGCGTCTGGATCAGCTGCTGATCTACTTTCTATAGTTCTAGTGAGGACGCAGGCAGCGGCGTCTGGATCAGCTGTCTGATCTACTTTCTATAGTTCTAGTGAGGACGCAGGCAGCGGCGTCTGGATCAGCTGTCTGATCTACTTTCTATAGTTCTAGTGAGGACGCAGGCAGCGGCGTCTGGATCCGCTGTCTGATCTACTTTCTATAGTTCTAGTGAGGACGCAGGCAGCGGCGTCTGGATCCGCTGTCTGATCTACTTTCTATAGTTCTAGTGAGGACGCAGGCAGCGGCGTCTGGATCCGCTGTCTGATCTACTTTCTATAGTTCTAGTGAGGACGCAGGCAGCGGCGTCTGGATCAGCTGCTGATCTACTTTCTATAGTTCTAGTGAGGACGCAGGCAGCGGCGTCTGGATCAGCTGCTGATCTACTTTCTATAGTTCTAGTGAGGACGCAGGCAGCGGCGTCTGGATCAGCTGCTGATCTACTTTCTATATATCTAGTGAGGACGCAGGCAGCGGCGTCTGGATCAGCTGCTGATCTACTTTCTATAGTTCTAGTGAGGACGCAGGCAGCGGCGTCTGGATCAGCTGCTGATCTACTTTCTATAGTTCTAGTGAGGACGCAGGCAGCGGCGTCTGGATCAGCTGCTGATCTACTTTCTATAGTTCTAGTGAGGACGCAGGCAGCGGCGTCTGGATCAGCTGCTGATCTACTTTCTATAGTTCTAGTGAGGACGCAGGCAGCGGCGTCTGGATCAGCTGTCTGATCTACTTTCTATAGTTCTAGTGAGGACGCAGGCAGCGGCGTCTGGATCAGCTGCTGATCTACTTTCTATAGTTCTAGTGAGGACGCAGGCAGCGGCGTCTGGATCAGCTGCTGATCTACTTTCTATAGTTCTAGTGAGGACGCAGGCAGCGGCGTCTGGATCAGCTGTCTGATCTACTTTCTATAGTTCTAGTGAGGACGCAGGCAGCGGCGTCTGGATCAGCTGCTGATCTACTTTCTATAGTTCTAGTGAGGACGCAGGCAGCGGCGTCTGGATCAGCTGCTGATCTACTTTCTATAGTTCTAGTGAGGACGCAGGCAGCGGCGTCTGGATCAGCTGTCTGATCTACTTTCTATAGTTCTAGTGAGGACGCAGGCAGCGGCGTCTGGATCAGCTGCTGATCTACTTTCTATAGTTCTAGTGAGGACGCAGGCAGCGGCGTCTGGATCAGCTGCTGATCTACTTTCTATAGTTCTAGTGAGGACGCAGGCAGCGGCGTCTGGATCAGCTGTCTGATATACTTTCTATAGTTCTAGTGAGGACGCAGGCAGCGGCGTCTGGATCAGCTGCTGATCTACTTTCTATAGTTCTAGTGAGGACGCAGGCAGCGGCGTCTGGATCAGCTGCTGATCTACTTTCTATAGTTCTAGTGAGGACGCAGGCAGCGGCTTCTGGATCAGCTGCTGATCTACTTTCTATAGTTCTAGTGAGGACGCAGGCAGCAGCGTCTGGATCAGCTGTCTGATCTAGTTTCTATAGTTCTAGTGAGGACGCAGGCAGCGGCGTCTGGATCAGCTGTCTGATCTACTTTCTATAGTTCTAGTGAGGACGCAGGCAGCGGCGTCTGGATCAGCTGCTGATCCACTTTCTATAGTTCTAGTGAGGACGCAGGCAGCGGCGTCTGGATCCGCTGTCTGATCTACTTTCTATAGTTCTAGTGAGGACGCAGGCAGCGGCGTCTGGATCAGCTGCTGATCTACTTTCTATAGTTCTAGTGAGGACGCAGGCAGCGGCGTCTGGATCAGCTGCTGATCTACTTTCTATAGTTCTAGTGAGGACGCAGGCAGCGGCGTCTGGATCAGCTGCTGATCTACTTTCTATAGTTCTAGTGAGGACGCAGGCAGCGGCGTCTGGATCAGCTGCTGATCTACTTTCTATAGTTCTAGTGAAGACGCAGGCAGCGGCGTCTGGATCAGCTGTCTGATCTACTTTCTATAGTTCTAGTGAGGACGCAGACAGCAGCATCTGGATAAGCTGTCTGCTCTACTTTCTATAGTTCTAGTGAGGACGCAGGCAGCGGCGTCTGGATCAGCTGTCTGATCTACTTTCTATAGTTCTAGTGAGGACGCAGGCAGCGGCGTCTGGATCAGCTGTCTGATCTACTTTCTATAGTTCTAGTGAGGACGCAGGCAGCAGCGTCTGTATAGGCTGTCTGATCTACTTTCTATAGTTCTAGTGAGGACGCAGGCAGCGGCGTCTGGATCAGCTGCTGATCTACTTTCTATAGTTCTAGTGAGGACGCAGGCAGCGGCATCTGGATCAGCTGTATGATCTACTTTCTATAGTTCTAGTGAGGACGCAGGCAGCGGCGTCTGGATCAGCTGTCTGATCTACTTTCTATAGTTCTAGTGAGGACGCAGGCAGCAGAGTCTGGATCGGCTGTCTGATCTACTTTCTATAGTTCTAGTGAGGACGCAGGCAGCGGCATCTGAATCAGTTGTCTGATCTACTTTCTATAGTTCTAGTGAGTACGCATGCAGCGGCGTCTGGATCAGCTGTCTGATCTACTTTCTATAGTTCTAGTGAGGACGCAGGCAGCGGCGTCTGGATCCGCTGTCTGATCTACTTTCTATAGTTCTAGTGAGGACGCAGGCAGCGGCGTCTGGATCAGCTGCTGATCTACTTTCTATAGTTCTAGTGAGGACGCAGGCAGCGGCGTCTGGATCAGCTGCCGATCTACTTTCTATAGTTCTAGTGAGGACGCAGGCTGCGGCGTCTGGATCATCTGCTGATCTACTTTCTATAGTTCTAGTGAGGACGCAGGCAGCGGCGTCTGGATCAGCTGTCTGATCTACTTTCTATAGTTCTAGTGAGGACGCAGGCAGCGGCGTCTGGATCAGCTGCTGATCTACTTTCTATAGTTCTAGGGAGGACGCAGGCAGCGGCGTCTGGATCAGCTGCTGATCTACTTTCTATAGTTCTAGTGAGGACGCAGGCAGCAGCATCTGGATCAGCTGTCTGATCTACTTTCTATAGTTCTAGTGAGGACGCAGGCAGCGGCGTCTGGATCAGCTGTCTGATCTACTTTCTATAGTTCTAGTGAGGACGCAGGCAGCGGCGTCTGGATCAGCTGTCTGATCTACTTTCCATAATTCTAGTGAGGACGCAGGCAGCGGCGTCTGGATCAGCTGTCTGATCTACTTTCTATAGTTCTAGTGAGGACGCAGGCAGCGGCGTCTGGATCAGCTGCTGATCTACTTTCTATAGTTCTAGTGAGGACGCAGGCAGCGGCGTCTGGATCAGCTGCTGATCTACTTTCTATAGTTCTAGTGAGGACGCAGGCAGCGGCATCTGGATCAGCTGTCTGATCTACTTTCTATAGTTCTAGTGAGGACGCAGGCAGCGGCGTCTGGATCAGCTGCTGATCTACTTTCTATAGTTCTAGTGAGGACGCAGGCAGCGGCGTCTGGATCAGCTGCTGATCTACTTTCTATAGTTCTAGTGAGGACGCAGGCAGCGGCGTCTGGATCAGCTGCTGATCTACTTTCTATAGTTCTAGTGAGGACGCAGGCAGCGGCGTCTGGATCCGCTGTCTGATCTACTTTCTATAGTTCTAGTGAGGACGCAGGCAGCAGCGGCTGGATCAGCTGCTGATCTACTTTCTATAGTTCTAGTGAGGACGCAGGCAGCGGCGTCTGGATCCGCTCTCTGATCTACTTTCTATAGTTCTAGTGAGGACGCAGGCAGCGGCGTCTGGATCAGCTGCTGATCTACTTTCTATAGTTCTAGTGAGGACGCAGGCAGCGGCGTCTGGATCCGCTGTCTGATCTACTTTCTATAGTTCTAGTGAGGACGCAGGCAGCGGCGGCTGGATCAGCTGCTGATCTACTTTCTATAGTTCTAGTGAGGACGCAGGCAGCGGCGTCTGGATCAGCTGTCTGATCTACTTTCTATAGTTCTAGTGAGGACGCAGGCAGCGGCGTCTGGATCAGCTGTCTGATCTACTTTCTATAGTTCTAGTGAGGACGCAGGCAGCGGCGTCTGGATCAGCTGCTGATCTACTTTCTATAGTTCTAGTGAGGACGCAGGCAGCGGCGTCTGGATCAGCTGCTGATCTACTTTCTATAGTTCTAGTGAGGACGCAGGCAGCGGCGTCTGGATCAGCTGCTGATCTACTTTCTATAGTTCTAGTGAGGACGCAGGCAGCGGCGTCTGGATCAGCTGCTGATCTACTTTCTATAGTTCTAGTGAGGACGCAGGCAGCGGCGTCTGGATCAGCTGCTGATCTACTTTCTATAGTTCTAGTGAGGATGCAGGCAGCGGCGTCTGGATCAGCTGCTGATCTACTTTCTATAGTTCTAGTGAGGACGCAGGCAGCGGCGTCTGGATCAGCTGTCTGATCTACTTTCTATAGTTCTAGTGAGGACGCAGGCAGCGGCGTCTGGATCAGCTGCTGATCTACTTTCTATAGTTCTAGTGAGGACGCAGGCAGCGGCGTCTGGATCCGCTGTCTGATCTACTTTCTATAGTTCTAGTGAGGACACAGGCAGCGGCGTCTGGATCAGCTGCTGATCTACTTTCTATAGTTCTAGTGAGGACGCAGGCAGCGGCGTCTGGATCAGCTGTCTGATCTACTTTCTATAGTTCTAGTGAGGACGCAGGCAGCGGCGTCTGGATCAGCTGCTGATCTACTTTCTATAGTTCTAGTGAGGACGCAGGCAGCGGCGTCTGGATCAGCTGCTGATCTACTTTCTATAGTTCTAGTGAGGACGCAGGCAGCAGCGTCTGGATCAGCTGCTGATCTACTTTCTATAGTTCTAGTGAGGACGCAGGCGTGGATCAGCTGCAGCTTTAATGCTGAAGATGTTCTTCAGGTGGTCTAAGGTCCTCTGTGTTCCCGTCCCTCTGAGCTTCTGAAGGTTCAGCTTTAAATCCAGATCTAAATCCTGTTTGCTTTTTTTCTAGCTGGATTAGCTGAAGCTGGATGCTAACTTTGGAGCTAATGTTTTGTGTGTGTAACAGTGGGGGTGGGGGGCCTTTGTTTTGTGTTCCCTCTGAAAGTCACCTCTGATAGCCATTATACACCCACACCCTCGTTCTGCCTTACCCCCTACCAGCTAACTCCCCCACGCCGTGCCCTAAACAGACCTTGGCTGTTGTCATGTTTTTGTGATTCCCAGAGGATTTAGAAGCTGCAGCTTTCTTCATGTTTCTGTGAATCCTTCAAGGACAAACTGATGCTTTTTAAAACCAGCAGTTTGTCTGTTGTTTGGACTGACTTTAGATTCTAAGGTTTTCCATCAGGTTCTACTTTTACTTTTATTGATCTTATTTCCTTTGGGTAAATAAACGTCTCCTTGCTTTGATGACGTTTCAGGAGATGTTTCCAGCTCTGAAAGTAGCTGCTGTCCATATCTGCTGATTGTATGAAGCTGTAAATCACCCCCCTGCTGCCCCCCCAGCGCTGCTCGCCGTGCCGCTCGCCGTCTCCCTCGCCATGCCGTACAGTGGCCTCCCTCCCAGCCTGTGCTCTGTGATAGATCCTGACAAGCTGCAGTCTGAATTATTGATTGACTGATCTGAAAGTTTGATGCTTTGCCTCAGGGCTGAATTAACCTGCCAACCGCACCATTGGAGGTAACCGCTACACAGCCGTACAAATACAAATGCATATTCATGCCCACGTATGCACACATATCAGACACCGGTTGACATGGAGGACCTTCCTCTCGGCTGCTAAGAGCCACACATGCTGTGCAGCCTCCCACCTGCACTTTTAATCCAGGTTTTTCACTCACTGCATTTGTTCTCTGACCTCCTTCAGGTGCTTCTATGAGGGTGTCTCACACGTGTGGATATTCAGATCGTCATTAAAAAATCCAGACTTTGAATACAAATGTCTGTGAGGTCACAGATCCCACAGCAGTTTGATCCAGATTGCTGTAATGAAAGGTTGTTGTTCTATGAAACTATTCTAATGCTGCAGCATCACTAAAAGAAAACTTCTAGGCAATACATTTTTATGTTTAAAACCTTTAAGTTGCTGTGTGAGGTTATCTTAACCAGCCCTGACATGTTATTAATTCTGTGTTTTTCAACCCAATGAGCATAAATGCATGGTTGGCTAGACTCTACTCACCTCTGGGAACATCTGGGATGTTCAAAGGTCTTCAGTTGGAGAACATATTAAAAAGGGTTGAATTAAGGAAATCTTTGGAGGGATACATTGATCATTGAACAATTTCGATTTGTCCTCACTAGAACTAAGACAATTGTCGATCAGCCAGGGAGTCAGCCAGGCGGAGACAGGCGGGTGAGGAATCCAAAGCACGACCAACTGAGAGAGACAGGAGAACAGAGTTAGAACTGGGAATCCAAAACATCAAACTCTCAGGAACGAAGATCTGAACAGGACAGAGGCCTAGGCGTACCACCGCGGTCTGGCGTCCTTCAGCTGAATGAACACTCCTTTGAAGCTCCAGGTGCGGGGCCACGCCCACCTGTCAACAACGGCCACCTGTGGAAGAGAATCAGCAGAGCACGCAACGCAGAATCCTGACAATGACAAATTCTCTGTTTTTTTATTAACGTTACGACTAAGTGATTGCAAAGAATCAAAGGTCTAATGACGTACCTGTCTCTGATTTCTTCAGAATAAAAGCCTTCTTTCCGTGTTCAGGTGACTGATGAAGCTGTGCTGTAGATTGAGCAGGAAACTAATTAAAGTCTTGTTTGGTGAAGCTATAAACTAATGGGTCACTTCTAGCAGTGCTGCTTTATTTAGTGGGATTTCCTCCATCGGCCTGAATCCATTTATTCTGCCGTTTCTTTCCATCTCCTCCTGTCTGCTGATTTATTTATGATGCAACTTTTAATATCATTCACTGTGACACTGCGTTTCCAATGAAAGTCCTTCAGGGAAGTGTGTGTTGGTGCGGAGGACATGTTTATGTCTTTGAATGGAAAATATTAAGGCGCTGATTATTCCTCCACATGATTGCTTTATGCAAAACTGTTTATTTTATCTGAAATATCGAAGAGGTTCCCTGCTAATCTGTCAGCTTTACATGAAGCGTGTGACTCGCATTCATGCGGCTGGCTGTGGCCATGTGGCATCTGAACAATTAGCCGAGCGTAATACGGTTTGCTACATGATTATCAGCACCAATGCCAGTGATGGAACAGCATCCGGAGTGTGTGGGCGTTCACTACCAGCACGGCTCTGCCCTGTTAATGGGCGCCATAAGCTCTGATGGAACATTACCAGTTGTTCATGAACGCGTGTCAACATATGTGGGAGGAAAGGTGTGCTTCTGAAGAGCCTTATCGCTTTAATCTCGTGGGTGGAATTTAGTCCTGTTTATCAGCATGTAGCAGAGTTTGTCACGAGTGTTTGACAGGAGGGGGGCGTGTGTGTGTGTGTGTGTGTGTGGGGGGGGGTTACCGTCTGTTTGTTCTTTATGAAAGGACAGTTTGTTCCTGCTGATTGCTGTTCATTGTTGTCCAGTCAGCACAAAAACATCCCTGTGAGAAACGGTGAAACCATCAGATCACCAGGATTCACCAGATTCTATGGTTCAAATTCACTAACCAGACCAAGACTAAAGATCTGTCTGGCACCATGAAGTAGGCTAAATGGCTTGTTGAGGATCAGTTGAACCTGTGGGTGAAAGTTGGACAGAAACTCTTAAATATGTTCTAAAGAACTTTCAGCTCCGCCTCCAGAGTACAGTAAAAACCACACGTTCAAGTTCAGATGTATGCAACCACTGAGGTGCTGCTGCATGATCTGGGTGAAGTAAAGGACCATGATATGACGTGTTATGAATTGGCGCTAGAGAAATATGTGTTGGCTTGGAGCAGAGGGGACCTGACTGCCTCCATTCAGTTTGGTTTCATTCAGTCCAGTCCTCCATCCCCTACAGCAGCTTCCTTAAAGCGGTGGCAGATAGTGCCGTGGCAGGGGCTCAGACGGCGGCAGCATAGCTCCAAACAGCCACACCAGGTGATCATCGTTCGGCGGCCTCATAGCGGTGCCTTCGACGAACAGCTAATAGGCCCAGGCTGTTGCTTGGGCAGCAAACAACAGGCAGGAACTGGGTGATTGGTTCCCAGCTGATCCATTTTCATTATTGACGAAGAAAAACACTTCGTTCAACTTGGTTTGAACTGTAGGCAGGTTGTAGTCTGGTTCAGCCAGCATGCAGACTGGCACCCAGTGCAGGTAGAGCGGGTCCTTGCAGCAGGCAACCTCAGACATCCAACACACCCTGTTCTTCTTTCAGTCTTACTTTGAAAATTAAAATCTTGAAGTTGCACCTGCCCCTTGGTGGTAACAATGTAGGGAGTTATACTCTTAATTAGTTTTTTCTAGCACCACACTCCAGTCATCTCATCAAGTCATCATGTTCAGATTGGACTCCCTTGATGAGATGAATGGAGTCTGGCGCTCTTGCTTGGTTGGAAGGAAAACCTGCAGCCACACGGCCCTTTCTGGAACCAGTTTGACACCCTTGCTCTAGTGTATCACATAAAGATCTACTTTGGAAGTGTTTAAAGTGTTCATTCCCATCTCTTCCCAGGAAAGAATTGAGGAATTGAGCTTGGCTGCTTTGCCACAACAAATACCCCAAGCAGGGAGAATGAGGGAGGAAGAGTATGAAGATGAGACTGGGTGCATGCTGTGCCTCTGAGTGAGGCCATGGCTCCGCAGAGTCCCTCCATGCTGGCTGCTATTTGATGTGGAGAACTCACAGTGGGCTAAAGTTTTAATGTTATGCGACTTTGAAGATAGCGTTTGAAGTCATGCATGAATTGCACATATTTCCGACTTCTTCCTGATTTGTTTTTGTTTTGCTTTTCTTCTTTACCATCTCTTTCTTCTTTCAGAGTCTTTCTCTTTCTATGGAGAAGGGTTGTTTGAAGTGAAGGAATATTTCAAGGGTATCTGCAGTAGAAGCTCTTGTGGCTTTAGTCTTTGCGCTGCTTAGACCTTCATTAAGTCGCTGTGTTTCCTCAGCAGTAGCTCTAGCTTCCTGTCCAACTTATATTTTCCTGGACACGGTATGAAGCATCAGTTAAAAGGTGAAGACCAAATGTCAACATCCTGTTTTGTTTTCTAAATATAAGGCCTTAACTCCTCTGAAAGAAAAGAAATGTGAAGTAATAACAGCATTTCCTCCTGTTCTCTGACCACTTTTAGTAACCTTCATGATTATTTTAACTCCTCCCCCTAAAGAAGACATATTTAAATGTCAAATCATTCTGGCTTAACCTCTTAACATCCACCTCATTTTGGGTAATCCCCGCCTATTTTACACACCCACATGGAAAAGCCAATAACTTAGGAACTGTAATTCATGTGCAATTACACGTGCAATACATTTTTTGAAAGCTAACACCCTCTAGTTTCCTAATATAAAATTGGGTGACTAGACACAGACCAACCAGGCTCTATGTGCTAGGTGCTTTACTGGAGGCCTGCAGCTAACTGGGATCACAAGGCGTTTGCGGCTATCATTTCTTGCATAAAGGATGCCATTTTCAATAAAAAACAATCCTTTCCCACATATTCAGTATCCCCAACCTGAATCACTTTTCTCACAAAGACATCAAGGTGTCATCTTGTTTTTGTAACTCAGCAATGTTATCAGGTATCTCCCACATTCTGTCTGCTTTTAAACCTTGGACACTGTATTCACTTAGCCCTAGTTGTTTTTCAAAGCGACATTTCTCCTTAGACTTATTTTGACCCTTGGTCCTAACCTTCAAACACACTACCATCAAAGTCAGGGAGAGACAGCACCCAGTTTTTGCCTGGGCTCTGGTGATTACTGGGCCTGAAACAGTTATCATCCTTGACATTATCACCCACATCAACAACATCCTTGTTAACAGCATTAACATGATCAACAGTCCCACCATCACCCTCAGATCCTTCCCCTTGAAGCAGATGAATCAGCACAGGTAAGTCCCACCCCTAAAGAAGGTCTACAGGCAAATTGTCTACCACCCCAACAGTTAGAAGGTAGGGCTGTTCATCAATGTACACTGTGATTTCACTCTTTGGGTAGGTGCCCTGATCACCATGCACACACACAATGTCTGTTGTATCCCAATAATCCAATGATCCCATGGAGACTCAGTGCCTTCTAATCAGTGAAGTGAAGCTACCACTGTCTAGCAGAGCAGTTAGCAACCGACCATTTACCCGAGGCTCACACCGACTCCGGTCTTACCGTTGCGGTGCGGTGCGGTGGGAGCGGCGCCGCAGTGATTCCAAGTATTTAAAAAGACGTAAACCTCTCTCACCGGCTGCTGAGCTGTCCGGCTGCGGTTACCGAGACACTCCGGCGCTGCAGAAAATTCCGCAAGAAAGCTATCCTTGCGGCATGCCGGAGCCCTCCGCAACAAGCTCTCCTAAATATCCTTATCATTTGGGCCGTGTTATCGCGTGAAGTTACGTGAACTCAAGTGAACTTCTGTTAAATCTCCGGACCTGTTGCCGGAGCCGCAGAGCCGCACCGCACCGTAGTCAAAAGGGCGGTGTGAGAGGGGGTGTGCGGGAGTTGCGGTCTCCGTCGGCTCGGTAACCGCACCGGAGCCAGTGTGAGCAAGGGGTTAAAGTCACAGTCTTGAACGCTTT
>CM060074.1:244699-304699 GCA_030533445.1 Cyprinodon diabolis | reverse complement strand
ATCTGATTGATCTCAGATTGTGTGCTATATGTTCTCTAATTGGCTTAAACTCACTTTGGCTAATTGACATTTAGCATCTTCAAGTGTGTTTGGGTGTCTATCCCGGTTCCACCTTCTCCTCTCTCCATCTGTCATCCTCCATTAGGAGGAGGGATAGTTACAGAGAACAGCCGCACATAGTATGGCAAAGGAAAATTGCCATGGTGATGGTATAGTATTTGGTATTCACCTTTCGGCAGCAGGGATGGTACAGTGACAGGACGACAGGACGACAGGAACAGTCTAGTAATGACCGGTGAATTAGCATTATGGCTGCGCTGAGCGCTGAGCTGCCAGCAGAAATAGCAGCCGTCAGTCTGGTGACGAGTGTTTCTGAGCCTCATGGTGTTTTTAGTCCAGACTCAGAGGCCCGATGCCCCCGGATCATATTACCGCTGGTCTGCAGCAGGAAACACAGCAGCCTCTCCTTCCCTTTAATGAGATAAAGACATGCTCTGCTCTTTGTCTGGGGATTTTCTCTCTATATTCATGTTAATAGTGGTTACGGGAATATCTCCCAGTACAGCAACTCAACCAGAACACCTACAGTGTAAAAATTAACAGAGCGGTCAGATCAGCAAACATTTTTAGTGTTGCTATGACTTGGTGCTGGAGACTTCCATATTAAAATGGTCCAGATTCATCCGTTTTCTGGTCTCCAGACCTTCTCAGCTGATCTTTAACAAATACCACTTTGCATTCGAATAAACAGGTTTTAATTAGCTGTTTGTTATCATGAGAACAAATGTGAGCAAACTTCTAAAAGAGTGAATTTGCTTGGCTCTGCGTGTTGAGATGGTGACAGTGAGGGGTTTGGCTCTTTGCCAGCCCCTGAACAACAGCAACCCACTCACTGGTGCATCTTTGTCTGAGAGACTAATGGCACAGAGAGAATCAATTACCACCATAACATTGGTGATGTTCCAGAGCTACTGGGCGGTAGGAGAAGGAATGAGCCATTCCCATGGACTCATCTTCTTCTAACCCACCTCCCAATTTCCACCCCTTTCTTCCTCATCCTCCTTTGTCAGCCTGATTCCATCATTGGTCCCTTCATGGAGCACCGGAGAGGATGGCGCCTGTTTCAGACAATCCTCAGAAGCCACGCCCCGTCAAGCTCAGAAGGCTGAGGAGGGTGTGTGTGTGTTAGTGGGGGGGGGATCAGCAGTGGGGTGAGGCCCTGTGGCTTGAAAGGAAAGTTTATCAGGATCAACTCTATTGGCCAGGATTATGGCTTTAAACACATTCTCTCTATGGTCACTAAACACCCCAAACATGTTAGTGTATCTGTTAACTTAATTAATTAATAAGTAATTCTCAAAGCCATGAGGATGAGCCCTTGTTCCAGCACCTTCTACAGTGATCATTTCTGACAGCAGAGACACATCGGTCATAATAGATGGACCTGCTGTTGTGTTTTAGAATCAGCGGTCCCCAACCACGTCAGACAATTGTTTCACGGACCAGCGGGGGGTGGGGGGAGACGATCAAGTAAAATGATAAAATCTAATACAAACAGCATAAAAATAAAACAAAAAGCCGGTCCCATCTAGGCGTAATCTGAGAAAATGACACACGAAGTGTTCTCCTCATGTCCAGTCTGCTCCTTTGTTTTGGTCGCTGTAACCGCAGAAAATCCTGCTTCACAAAGATAAGGTGTTATAGACAGGATGTTATAGACAGGATGTTACAGATAGGATGTTATAGATAGGATGTTATAGACAGGATGTTATAGACAGGATGTTATAGATAGGATGTTATAGACAGGATGTTATAGATAGGATGTTATAGACAGGATGTTATAGACAGGATGTTATAGATAGGATGTTATAGACAGGATGTTATAGATAGGATGTTATAGACAGGATGTTATAGACAGGATGTTATAGATAGGATGTTATAGACAGGATGTTATAGATAGGATGTTATAGACAGGATGTTATAGACAGGATGTTACAGATAGGATGTTATAGACAGGATGTTATAGATAGGATGTTATAGACAGGATGTTATAGACAGGATGTTATAGACAGGATGTTATAGATAGGATGTTATAGACAGGATGTTATAGACAGGATGTTATAGACAGGATGTTATAGACAGGATGTTATAGATAGGATGTTATAGATAGGATGTTATAGACAGGATGTTATAGACAGGATGTTATAGATAGGATGTTATAGATAGGATGTTATAGACAGGATGTTATAGATAGGATGTTATAGACAGGATGTTATAGACAGGATGTTACAGATAGGATGTTATAGATAGGATGTTATAGACAGGATGTTATAGATAGGATGTTATAGACAGGATGTTATAGACAGGATGTTACAGATAGGATGTTATAGATAGGATGTTATAGACAGGATGTTATAGATAGGATGTTATAGACAGGATGTTATAGACAGGATGTTACAGATAGGATGTTATAGACAGGATGTTATAGATAGGATGTTATAGACAGGATGTTATAGACAGGATGTTATAGACAGGATGTTATAGATAGGATGTTATAGACAGGATGTTATAGATAGGATGTTATAGACAGGATGTTATAGACAGGATGTTATAGACAGGATGTTATAGATAGGATGTTATAGATAGGATGTTATAGACAGGATGTTATAGACAGGATGTTATAGACAGGATGTTATAGATAGGATGTTATAGATAGGATGTTATAGACAGGATGTTATAGATAGGATGTCATAGACAGGATGTTATAGATAGGATGTTATAGACAGGATGTTATAGATAGGATGTTATAGACAGGATGTTATAGATAGGATGTTATAGATAGGATGTTATAGACAGGATGTTATAGATAGGATGTTATAGACAGGATGTTATAGATAGGATGTTATAGATAGGATGTTATAGATAGGATGTTATAGACAGGATGTTATAGACTGGATGTTATAGACAGGATGTTATAGATAGGATGTTATAGACTGGATGTTATAGATAGGATGTTATAGACAGGATGTTATAGACAGGATGTTATAGACAGGATGTTATAGATAGGATGTTATAGACTGGATGTTATAGATAGGATGTTATAGATAGGATGTTATAGACAGGATGTTATAGACAGGATGTTATAGATAGGATGTTATAGACAGGATGTTATAGACAGGATGTTATAGACAGGATGTTATAGATAGGATGTTATAGATAGGATGTTATAGACAGGATGTTATAGACAGGATGTTATAGACAGGATGTTATAGACAGGATGTTATAGATAGGATGTTATAGACAGGATGTTATAGACAGGATGTTATAGATAGGATGTTATAGACAGGATGTTATAGACAGGATGTTACAGATAGGATGTTATAGACAGGATGTTATAGATAGGATGTTATAGACAGGATGTTATAGACAGGATGTTATAGACAGGATGTTATAGATAGGATGTTATAGACAGGATGTTATAGATAGGATGTTATAGACAGGATGTTATAGACAGGATGTTATAGATAGGATGTTATAGATAGGATGTTATAGACAGGATGTTATAGACAGGATGTTATAGACAGGATGTTATAGATAGGATGTTATAGATATGATGTTATAGACAGGATGTTATAGATAGGATGTCATAGACAGGATGTTATAGATAGGATGTTATAGACAGGATGTTATAGATAGGATGTTATAGACAGGATGTTATAGATAGGATGTTATAGATAGGATGTTATAGACAGGATGTTATAGATAGGATGTTATAGACAGGATGTTATAGATAGGATGTTATAGATAGGATGTTATAGATAGGATGTTATAGACAGGATGTTATAGACTGGATGTTATAGACAGGATGTTATAGATAGGATGTTATAGACTGGATGTTATAGATAGGATGTTATAGATAGGATGTTATAGACAGGATGTTATAGACAGGATGTTATAGACAGGATGTTATAGATAGGATGTTATAGACTGGATGTTATAGACAGGATGTTATAGACAGGATGTTATAGACAGGATGTTATAGATAGGATGTTATAGATAGGATGTTATAGACAGGATGTTATAGACAGGATGTTATAGACAGGATGTTATAGATAGGATGTTATAGATAGGATGTTATAGACAGGATGTTATAGATAGGATGTCATAGACAGGATGTTATAGATAGGATGTTATAGACAGGATGTTATAGATAGGATGTTATAGACAGGATGTTATAGATAGGATGTTATAGATAGGATGTTATAGACAGGATGTTATAGATAGGATGTTATAGACAGGATGTTATAGATAGGATGTTATAGATAGGATGTTATAGATAGGATGTTATAGACAGGATGTTATAGACTGGATGTTATAGACAGGATGTTATAGATAGGATGTTATAGACTGGATGTTATAGATAGGATGTTATAGATAGGATGTTATAGACAGGATGTTATAGACAGGATGTTATAGACAGGATGTTATAGATAGGATGTTATAGACTGGATGTTATAGATAGGATGTTATAGATAGGATGTTATAGACAGGATGTTATAGACAGGATGTTATAGATAGGATGTTATAGACAGGATGTTATAGACAGGATGTTATAGACAGGATGTTATAGATAGGATGTTATAGATAGGATGTTATAGACAGGATGTTATAGACAGGATCTTATAGACAGGATGTTATAGACAGGATGTTATAGATAGGATGTTATAGACAGGATGTTATAGACAGGATGTTATAGATAGGATGTTATAGACAGGATGTTATAGATAGGATGTTATAGACAGGATGTTATAGATAGGATGTTATAGACAGGATGTTATAGACAGGATGTTATAGACAGGATGTTATAGATAGGATGTTATAGATAGGATGTTATAGACAGGATGTTATAGACAGGATGTTATAGACAGGATGTTATAGATAGGATGTTATAGATAGGATGTTATAGACAGGATGTTATAGATAGGATGTCATAGACAGGATGTTATAGATAGGATGTTATAGACAGGATGTTATAGATAGGATGTTATAGACAGGATGTTATAGATAGGATGTTATAGATAGGATGTTATAGATAGGATGTTATAGACAGGATGTTATAGACTGGATGTTATAGACAGGATGTTATAGATAGGATGTTATAGACTGGATGTTATAGATAGGATGTTATAGATAGGATGTTATAGACAGGATGTTATAGACAGGATGTTATAGACAGGATGTTATAGATAGGATGTTATAGACTGGATGTTATAGATAGGATGTTATAGATAGGATGTTATAGACAGGATGTTATAGACAGGATGTTATAGATAGGATGTTATAGACAGGATGTTATAGATAGGATGTTATAGACTGGATGTTATAGATAGGATGATATAGACTGGATGTTATAGATAGGATGTGATAGATAGGATGTTATAGACAGGATGTTATAGATAGGATGTTATAGACAGGATGTCATAGACAGGATGTTATAGATAGGATGTTATAGACAGGATGTTATAGATAGGATGTCATAGACTGGATGTTATAGACAGGATGTTATAGATAGGATGTTATAGACAGGATGTTATAGATAGGATGTTATAGACAGGATGTTATAGACAGGATGTCATAGACAGGATGTTATAGATAGGATGTTATAGACAGGATGTTATAGATAGGATGTTATAGACAGGATGTTATAGATAGGATGTTATAGACAGGATGTTATAGACAGGATGTCATAGACAGGATGTTATAGATAGGATGTTATAGACAGGATGTTATAGATAGGATGTTATAGACAGGATGTTATAGACAGGATGTTATAGACTGGATGTTATAGACTGGATGTTAACCTGTGTCAAGAGGCACAGATGCACCGACTGATGGAATTGGGAGAGAATACCGCAAGTTTTTATATTTTTCAAAATAAAACATCACTCAGACTCTGATCGTCGATAAATTATATATATATATATATATATATATATATATATATATATATATATATATATATATATATATATATATATATATATATATATACTTTTTTCCGGTACCGGTCAGAACTGGACCACTAGGTCACCACAGATGGCTAGAGGTCTGGACTGGTTGGCAGACTGCAGATTTTTATGGTTTCATTTATTACAGAATGTCTTTCAAGTACCGAAGCAGCAGAAAAGCCGTGGATCATCAGATGTTACTGTTGCTGTGATACTCTGCCTCGCAAATGTGGCGGTACTTTGACTTCAGATGCAATTGGTCACATACCTTCCAGACAGTTCAGAGGCCTGAAGCAGGATCACTGGGTTAGCCAGATAACTTCAGGTTTAACCTTGACTTTTTGGTTTCATCATTCCTCCCCTTCACTACACATGGATATACTTTAGTATATTCTGCTGTAAAATGAGTCTAATCTGACTAACTTCAGTTTAACAGCCCCCTCCTCCCCCACCCTCTCTCCATCCATCTCCTGGTCGCCATCTTTACTCACTGCAGCAGCAGCGTCTTTGGTTCTTTGAAAGAACTTGTTTATTTTGGGAAGTTATTTCCATTCTTCCAGCAGCTCTTCTTTCCTTTTTCTTTTCTGGAATCTGCTTTAGTACCTCTTTGGTATCCATCGTCGCTAACACATTGTACGTAATGGTTTTGGTTTTAATCTGGGCTCTGAATTACCCATAATTCCAAGTCTTTATTGTAAAAAAAAAAATACTCAAATACATCGTTCTTTTAAGATCGTTATTTCGGTTTGAAACATATTATATGAGTGTATTTTTTACCAGCCGTTTAATAATCTATACACAGTTATTAACAAAGTAATTAAAAGTCCCACTGTCTGCTTTGCTAATGGTGTCGTGTTTAAACGGCTCACCATCATGGTGAAATCTGCCATGCGGTATAAATAAGGTCTGGTCAGTCATTCTAGTATCAGGTGGATTTAAGACAAATTTTTCACACCATTACGTTTGCAAAGAGACATCCTAGTCCACAATTGCATAGGGGGCCACTAGGTGTCAGTGAAGTTGCCCCAAAGAGGTTGGGGCCCCCCTAAGCAACTGCATACTCTGCTTACTGATAGTTACGCCATTGATGGTAACGTACTCTGAACGTCTAACCAGGCTAGCTTTCAAATTGATCTGAATCCTAGAAAACGATCCACCCAGCAGCCAATCAGCTGTTAGGAAACAACGAGGTGTCCTTGGATTGAAGAGCTGATTTCATGAAGGTTGTAATGCAGAGCGGAGACTCTGGATGAGACTGAAACAGAAATATTACAGAAGGAAAGACGCTGAGGCATTTCTGTCCAATCAGGGCTGGATTTTGGAACTTTCCGGATTTTCAAAGCAGAGCAGTTTTTAACCATTCGTCCCGCTGAGTTCTTCCAGCTAAGAAATCAGGATGTTTTCACTCAGACTGATCACTTCCTGTATTAATATGATGCAATCGTAGCATCAGCTTCCAGCTCTATTGGAGCCCAAACATGATGAAATGAAAAAGTCCACCTAAGCAGATAAATGATGTTTCTTGGTTTTATTTCTATCCTCTTCCCTCCATTAATCTGCAGTGATTAGGAAGCAGGCTGTGTTTAATGACTGATGTGAAACTTGCTCATTGACGCAGTCAGCAATCCTTTGCCGCCAAATTTGGAGTCTCTTTCCCGCCGCCGCCATGTTGGACTTTTCATTCAGACTTTTATTCCTCTTCATATTTCTGTCAGAGGAGTTTTGTTCCAGGGGTCGGGGTCCCTCGGTCCGTCCTCTGTATGACCGCAGCAGGAGCTTGGTTCACATTGTCGGCAATAAGTCAGATCTGTTCCCGGTGCATGTTGGTCTCCACCAGGGCTGCCCTTTTTCACCAATTCTGTTCATTACCTTTATGGACAGAATTTCTATGCGCAGCCAGGGACCAGAGGGTGTTTGGGAACCTCAGGATATCATCTCTGTTGTTTGCAAATTATGTTGTCCGGTTGGCCTCATCAAACCAGGACCTTCGGTGTGCACTGGGATGGTTTGCAGCCGAGTGGGAAGCAGCCAGGATGAAGATCAGCACCTTTAAATCTGAGGCCATTGTTCTTTACCAGACAAAGGTGGATTCCTCCTTTTCAGGTCGGTGGAGAGTCTTTGTCTCAAGTAGAAAAGTTCAAGTATCTCAGGGTCTTGTTCAGGAGTGAGGGACGGACGGAGCATGAGATCAATAGGCTGATCTGTACGGTGTCGGCAGTGATGCGGTCGCTGTATTGGAATGTCATGGTGAAGAGGGAGCTGAGTCGGGGGGCAAAGATCTCGATTTACCGATCGATCTACATTCCCGCCCTCACCTATGGTCATGATCTCTGGGTAATGACCAAAAAGACAAGATCACGAATACAGGCAGCAGAAATGAGTTTCCTTCGCAGGGTGGCAGGACGCATCCTTCCAGATCGGGTGAGGAGCTCAGTTACCCGAGAGGAGCTCTACAGATGTTGCTCCTCCAAGTCGAAAGGAGCCAGCAGAAAGGAGTGGCTCTGCGACTGTTCCAGATGCCTCCTGATCTCCTCACTCAGCCAGGAGGCAATTGAGGATATTATTCAGCTTCTGACTTGCATCTGCAATCTGTTATTCAGTTATTTTAGAACCGTAGGAGGGTCGCTCCTACTTTCACCCCCTGCCAAAGGGTGCGGTTATCCACTAGGCACATTCCCCTTAAGGGCATGTCCAAAAATCATCGGTCCCTCTGCTGTCCGCCACTCCAATGAGCCACAGGTGTACAGGGAGGCACCTCCTGCACACCTGTGGCTCATTGGACCATTATCTGGAGGAGTATTTGAGCAGTGGGCTGTCACTACCTCGACGCCAGATTGATTGCTAGTTTTGGTTACTCTAGCCAAGCTGAGATTAGCAGAGTCTAACCTGAGCTTTGTTTCTCTGACACTTATGTTCTTTTTGTCTTCGTTCTTCAGGAAGCCTTCCTGTTTAACTGGATACCTGGGCCTTCTACCCCTGGAAGGAAAGGCTGAGTTCACACTGATTAGGGGAAAACCTCCACATGATTCGTTCAAGTTCCCATCGGAAATCCGAGTTACAGTCCGCTCCATTACTCCTCCGGGTCCAACGTGCGTCTACCTGTCCGCCCTCCACCGTGTTCCCTATTCTCTGGATAATCCCACAGAGACTGGATTCAAAGATTGACAAGAGCCCCTTCAAAGGTGAGTCCCTCACCCACATAAACTTAACAACATCCGAAATTCCCACGGTCCCTGAACTTAACTCTGTGATCTGCCCTTCTCACTTCCAGTTCTGGTTCAGCAGTTCCCTGAGTTCCAGACTCACAGCCAGTATTCATTTCTACAAATAAACCTATTGAACTTTTCCCCTGGTTCCCTGAGTGGTTACTCTGCATGTGGGTCAGATTCCTTAAACCGACCATGACACCAGCAACTTAGAGAGTAAGAACTATTTTCTCTCCACTGTCGCTACAAGCATGCTTAGTGTGAGGGATTGCTGAAGAGTCAATGAGTCGATGCAATCAGCTGGTTTTCCTTAGATAGAAAACTTTGAATCAATCTGACTGTATGATCTGGTGAACTGGAAAGTGACCTGAGATGACATGATGTGAATTGGAGCTATAGAAATAAACTGAATTGAGAATTGAATTCATCTCTGCAGTTGGTGTATATATTAAAAAAGCTTTTGACACAATAAATCACGAAATATTAATGAAGAAATTTGAGTTTTATGGCATCCAGGATGTAGAACTAGTCTGGATGAAAAGTTATCTAAGCAACAGGCAACAATTTGTGCAAATAGGTGACTGTCAGTCATCGTGTTTGGACATTGTTTGTGGTGTCCCCCAGGGGTCAATATTTTGGCCAAAATTATTTAGCCTTTATATTAGTGACATCTGCAAAGTTTCTAGAATTATTTATTTTGTTTGCAGACAATAATAACATATTTTGTACAGGTGATAACTTGGATCAGCTTATGGCTGATGTCAACCTTGAGTTATGTTGACTTAAGATATGGTTTGATATTAACAAACTCTCATTAAATTTGGATAAAACCAAGTTTATATTGTTTGGAAACTGCGGATGTAAAACAAATGTTTGTATCCTGATAGATTATGTGACAGTAGAGAGAGTAAAGGCAGTTTAGTTCTTAGGAGCAACAACAGACAATAAGATTTCCTACATTTCCTAAATTATGCTGCACTTTATATTCTGTATTCCTCACTTATATTACCTTACTTACACACTAAGTAAGGCAATATAATAAAATATATATATGGTAATATAAATAATATAGTTTAACATCCTCCTTCTAATTTCCACTGTTATGCTGATGATACCCAGCTATATCTGTCTATAATCCAGATGAAGCTAACCCATTACATAGATTACAGGCATGTCTTGAAGACATAAAAACCTGGATGACTCTTAACTTTCTGCTTCTGAATGCAGACAAAACAGAAGTTATAGTCTTTGGACCAGAGTCTCTGAAAAAGAAGCTGATTAGCCAGTCACTTCATTTGGATGGGATTAAACTGATTTCAGATAATAAAGTAAAAAATCTTGGTGTTGTTTTTGATCAGGACCTGTCATTTAAATCCCAGATCAAAGAGGTTTCTAGAATTTCCTTCTTTCATCTGAGGAATATTGCAAAAATGAGCAATCTCCTGTCCAGGGGTGATGCTGAGAAACTAGTCCATGCATTTGTTACTTCAAGGCTGGACTATTGTAATTCTTTACTATCAGGAAGTCCACAAACTGTAGTTAAAAGCCTTCAGCTGATCCAAAATGCTGCAGCCAGAGTTCTGATGAAAATGAAAAAGAGAGATCATATCTCTCCTATCCTGGCTTCTCTTCATTGGCTTCCTGTTAAATCCAGAATAGAATTTAAAATCCTCCTTCTCACATATAAAGCCTTAAATGGCCAAGCTCCATCTGATATCAGAGATCTGATTGTTCCTTATGTTCCTAACAGAGCACTTCGCTCTCAATCTGCAGGTTTACTAGTGGTTCCTAGAACTTCTAAAAGTAGAATGGGAGGCAGATCTTTTAGTTCTCAGGCTCCTCTCCTGTGGAACCAACTACCAGTTTTAGTCCGTGAGGCAGACACCCTGTCTACTTTTAAGGCTAGGCTTAAAACTTTCCTTTTTGATAAAGCTTCTAGTTAGAGTGGCTCAGGTTATCCTGATCTATCTCTATAGTTCTGCTGCTATAGGCTTAGACTGCTGGAGGACATAGGGACCCCTTTTTCATCATTCTGCTTCATTCTATCTCTATTCTCCCACTCTGCAGAATCTGTTAGTTCAATCTCTAACCTTCTGCTCTCTCTGCTTTTTCTCATAGTAGCTTCATCTGGTCTGTTCCTGTTTGGCTGTGACTCCATCCTGGAGAGAAATATCAGCTGTGCTGCTGCCATCAACACCTTTGTTTCTAGATGTTGGAGCTTGGCCTGTTTTCCAGTGTAGTCCTGTTTCTCTGACTGTGACTAACTGGATGTGCTCTCTTCATCCTCTGACATGGGAGCTGGCTCGGAGCTCGTCTGCCTGGCTGTGTGTTTCCTGGACGGGGCCGCCTGTGGAGCTGGTTGACAGTTGCCGTTTGTATCTATGCTTCTTTTTCTATGTCTGCTTCTGTCTCCTTGAACCCCAGTGGGCCTCAGCAGATGGCCGCTCACACTGAGCCTGGTTCTGCTGGAGGTTAATGACCACTAGGCCATTAACTCCCTGTTAAAATCTCCCACTATGATGACCCTGTCAGTATTTAATACCAAATCAGAAAGGAACTCTGAAAACTCATCTAAAAAAATTCAGAGTAAGGACCTGGTGGACGATACAAAGTTACAGAAAGAAGATGTTTTCTTGCTTTGCATTTTGGATCAGGGAAATTAAGGGTTAAATGTTCTAAAGAGTTGTAGGTATTAACTGCCTTTGGAGTAATCAGTAAGTCAGACTGAAAGATTGTTGCTCCTCCTCCTCCTCGCCCAGAACTTCTGAAGAAGCAGAACTGAGACCCACTTCCATAGAGGATGGCTGCACTGCAAAAAAAAAAATCTAGCTATAATGTGAAGTAGATTCAGATACTGGCTCCTCACTCAGTAAAAATGCGCTCAGTGAATTTCAATGTGTCAAACAACAATGCTGTTAAAATTTGGATTCTGAAATAACTTTCTATGAGAAATCCTAACAGATGCTGTTTATTTTGCTAATGATTGAATTCACTAAATGTTTGTTTTTGTGAGTATATTTTTTATAGTAAGTTAAGCGCTTCATATACAATATGTAGGGATTAGTGTTAGTTATATAAATATGTATTTAGAAGTGTGAGTTTGTAAATAATCCAAAAGCTTAGAGAAGCTGTTCATGTTTGAGAAAAGATCCAGACCTTTAAGTTCTCATTCAGTTTATAACTCATTTCCTACATTAATGAATGTCTCCATTATTGTTCTCTGGACACTGTGCACATAAAAGCATCTTCTTGTGCACCCAAGGATATTTGGCACCAGCCCAAACCTTCTATGTGGCACAAAGAGGAATTGTGTTCAGCTATGGTGATCAGCTCACTATGGCCCCCTGAGGACGCTTTCAAATGAACAGTTTCAATGCAGTAGTGCCTCTTTTCCCACAGTCCTAACATACCAGCACCCGCCTGTGGAACATGACTGCCATGCAAATGTCTTTGTTACTAAAACCATCCTTAGCTGGGTGGACCACAGTCCAGCACAGAGGATGTAGGAGCTTCTATGTGCTTAGATTAGCTGGGTTTTGATCTCTGACTGGCTTTGGTCAAGCTCCAAAATATGTGAGCCGAGACTCTTCAGGGGTCCGTTTCACCGAGCAGGTTTTACAAACTCACATTCAGATCCTCACCTGTAAACTCATTTAGCCTGATCTTCATTTAACTCGAAGTAGGTCCACTCAGAGTTTGACACGTCTGTCCGATTCCACGAGTCACCATGACAACAGGCAACAGGAAGTGGCTATTTCACCCCACTGGAACTAGAGATTTAATGAGGAAATGGAAAAAAAGAGAAACGTGTTAAAAAGACAGAGAAACAGCTGCAAAGGAGAGGAGGATGGAGAAGGAGGAGATTGTTGCCCCAGTTAATGTTTAAGTTCATATGAAGTGGGCTATGGCAGGCCATTTTTACATTTATTATAAGCACTCTCCTCTCTGTTGTTCTGTTTGTAGATCAATAAAATAAGATTATTCCTGATCAAAATCACACTCCTACACTATATTCACTCTAAATTAGTTTTGCAGCGGAAACTGATTTTCAGAATATATTCTAGTAAGAATGAAGCTTCATATATCTAGAAATGTTTAAACATGTTAATAGAACATTCTGACATCTATCAGCTTGACTGAGAATGTATTTCTGACATCTGAAATACATTTCTTCATAGTAAAAAGGATACAAACGCTGACCATTAATGTGAGGAATATGGTTTTAAATGTTCATTTAGACAAAGAAAATATGTTGAACTAATACATATTAAATATAACAGTTTGCACTACTATTCTGTGGGATGCAGCTAAAGCAGATATTAGGGGTAAAATAATTTCTGAAATCTGCTAATTTGAGAAAGATTAGATAAAAAACTAACAGATTTGCTGGAAAATGTAAAAAGATTAGAACAGCTGCATTCAGTCCCTTCTAACTAGAACAAATGAGGCTAATAGAGCAGGAGATTTAAGGGAGGAAATAGAAAAAAAAATTAAATATATGAGACAAAAGTATTATGAGGCAGAGCCCAAAGCTGCTAAAGGTTTTTTGTGTAGGTTTAGGAAACAACAGGCGGAAAACATCATCTATACATTTCAGAACCTTAAACTTACGGACCTCAGAACCTTTAAAGTTGAAGACATTCAGAGATCATTCCAAGACTATTATGCAGCTCTGCACACACAGCTGGACAAAATGGATAACCAGACAATTCAAACATTTCTGCTCTCCTTGGATCTTAGCTGAGGAAGATGATGGTGGGATATGAGATGGGTTCCCTCCTGAGGGGCATAAGGCCATGAAAGAATCTGTCCTCTCCCAATAAAGAAAAATCAAGTGTGGTTGTTTCTCATCTTAGATCATGAAAAAGCTCATGAGTCTGTTGGGTGGGAGTTTCTGTGGTCTGTGATAGATTTATTCAATGTATAGAAACGATGTATTCCTCAACAAAAACAAGAATTAAAATAATTGAAGCCCTTTGAATCAAATAACATCAGAAGGAGGATGTAGGCAGGGCCCACTGCGCTGTAATCTGTTTATTGAACCGTTGGATCAGGTTATTAGAGAGGAGTCTGTGTTGGAGAAGGTGGCAATAGGGAATGTGGAAAACAAAATATAATTGTATGCAGATGATGTTTTAGTGGTAGTTAAAAACCCAGAATCTGGTATTCCATCACTTATGATGAAAATACGGCAAACTCTAATGTCATAAACTCAACACTCAACAACCTTCCATTTTGTTCTGTCAAAACAGTTAATAAACAGTTACCAATTTAATTGGCATCAAATAAAAATAGAGTATTTGGGTGTTTGGTTTAATTATATGAAAGCAATTAATAACAAATATATAAAGAAATATATAAAGACCTGGAGCCTACTTCCCCTCAGCCTGGGCAGCAGAATCCAATCAATAAAAATAATGTTCTTCCAAGACTCTTGTGCATATTTGCAGCATTTCCATTAGAGCTCCCAGCGAAATCATTTAAGGAGTAGGGTCAGGGTTAGGATCAGGGGTCAGGATCAGGGGTCAGGGTCAGGGTTAGGATCAGGGGTCAGGATCAGGGGTCAGGATCAGGGTTGGGATCAGGGGTCAGGATCAGAGGTCAGGATCAGGGTTAGCATCAGGGGTCAGGATCAGAGGTCAGGATCAGGGTTAGGATCAGGGGTCAGGATCAGAGGTCAGGATCAGAGGTCAGGATCAGGGTTAGGATCAGGGGTCAGGATCAGAGGTCAGGATCAGAGGTCAGGATCAGAGGTCAGGATCAGAGGTCAGGATCAGGGTTAGGATCAGGGGTCAGGATCAGAGGTCAGGATCAGGGTTAGGATCAGGGGTCAGGATCAGAGGTCAGGATCAGAGGTCAGGATCAGGGGTTAGGATCAGGGTTAGGATCAGGGGTCAGGATCAGGGTTAGGATCAGGGGTCAGGATCAGAGCTCAGGATCAGGGTTAGGATCAGGGGTCAGGATCAGAGGTCAGGATCAGGGTTAGGATCAGGGGTCAGGATCAGAGGTCAGGATCAGAGGTCAGGATCAGGGGTTAGGATCAGGGTTAGGATCAGGGGTCAGGATCAGGGTTAGGATCAGGGGTCAGGATCAGAGCTCAGGATCAGGGTTAGGATCAGGGGTCAGGATCAGAGGTCAGGATCAGAGGTCAGGATCAGGGTTAGGATCAGGGGTCAGGATCAGAGGTCAGGATCAGAGGTCAGGATCAGGGTTAGGATCAGGGGTCAGGATCAGAGGTCAGGATCAGGGTTAGGATCAGGGGTCAGGATCAGAGGTCAGGATCAGGGTTAGGATCAGGGGTCAGGATCAGAGGTCAGGATCAGAGGTCAGGATCTGGGGTTAGGGTTAGGATCAGGGTTAGGATCAGGGTCAGGATCAGAATCAGGAGCCAGGATCAGGGTTAGGATCAGGATCAGGATCAGAATCAGGGGCCAGGAACAGGGTTAGGATCAGGGTTAGGATCAGGGTTCAGGATCAGGGTTAGTATCAGTGTCAGGATCAGGGTTAGGTGTAGGATCAGAGGTCAGGATCAGGGTTAGGATCAGGGGTCATGATCAGAGGTCAGGATCAGGGGCCAGGATCAGGGGTCAGGATCAGGATCAGGGGTCAGGGTTAGGATCAGGGTTAGGATCAGGGTCAGGATCAGAATCAGGGGCCAGGACCAGGGTTAGGATCAGGGTTAGGATCAGGGTCAGGATCAGAATCAGGGGCCAGGACCAGGGTTAGGATCAGGGTCAGGATCAGGGCTCAGGGTTAGGATCAGGGGTCAGGGTTAGGATCAGGGTTAGGATCAGGGTCAGGATCAGAATCAGGGGCCAGGATCAGGGGTCAGGATCAGGGGTCAGGGTTAGGATCAGGGTTAGGATCAGGGTCAGGATCAGAATCAGGTGCCAGGATAAGGGTTAGGATCAGGGTTAGGATCAGGGTCAGGATCAGGGTTAGGATCAGGATCAGGATCAGGGTTAGGATCAGGGTCAGGATCAGGGTTAGGGTTAGGATCAGGGTTAGGGTTAGGATCAGGGGTCAGGATCAGAATCAGGGGCCAGGATCAGGGGTCAGGATCAGGGGTCAGGGTTAGGATCAGGGGTCAGGGTTAGGATCAGGGTTAGGATCAGGGTCAGGATCAGAATCAGGGGCCAGGACCAGGGTTAGGATCAGGGTTAGGATCAGGGCTCAGGATCAGGGTTAGGATCAGGATCAGGGTTAGGATCAGGGTCAGGATCAGGGTTAGGGTTAGGATCAGGGGTCAGGATCAGGATCAGGGGCCAGGATTAGAAAGTCAATGAGACCGGACTCATATGCGAGCACTGATTGCAGTCACTGAGCACACAGAAAGTGGTAAAAACAGCTTTCTTTAAAATTAGAGCTTCTCTTCAATTATTCATCGGATTTCATTAAATTACTTTTCTATGCATTTATTCTGGTAGATAAAAAGATAAAGCAACAGCTGTCAGTTTATAGCCGGGTTTACACTCTACGATTTGTTTTACCCTTTTCAGGCCAATTCTCCAGACGTTCGAGAATTTTTCAGTCGGGTCGACTTTCAGCCTGATGGTGAATGGTGTAGCTGTACAGGGGGTACCGAGGGGTTATCAGCCTCTAACTACCATCCCCCCGTCAGGAATCGTAAGGTCGGGAGAAAATCAAACATGTTTGAAATTCAGTCGGCCGTCGTAAGGTGGCATCAGAGTATCGGGTCGCACAGCGTGAGAACAAACATGGTGAGCAGTGGACTTTTAAACCCTAAACACAGTTTGAGCTGTAGCTGCAACGATTGAAACCATGTACGACCGGCTCTACTGCAAATCTAGGCAGAGGTTGAGACAGTTTGTGTTATTCTGAGGAAACAAACTGATTTTAGCAGAGAGAGTTGCATCACTTTATCCTGTTGGTTCCTGAATATGAACTTTATCAAACCTAAAAATCTAAAAGTCTAACTGCTAAACAGCAACAGCCTGAGATGAAGCTTTGCTCCATCATGTGGTTTTGCTTCTGTAGTCTAATTCTCTGAGTAGAAACATTTATTTTATGCTCTCTGAGCCTCTGCCTGTTTGCTTCCCTTTAAAAAAATATTTCATATAACTTACATCAGTGCTTTACTCCGTCACATGTTCAACACTTTGCATAATGAACATTTACATCATCCTGTAAATGTTACTTTGCTAATTAAAGGGGTTTACCCCGTGTTACATCACTGCCCCCCCCCAACACCACCAAAAAATGTTATGGTCAACTGAAAATAAATGAATTAACCTTTTGGTTCCTGGCATCCATTTTAAATCCCAACACCATCCTAGACCTACATTCCGCCTCGTCCTTCTGAACAGCTTCCTCCGTGTCCCTCGGTTGGGTACTTTCTGCTCGTCAGTGGGGTAAAGCAGAAAGTGTGGGTGGTTCAACGCGTGTGTTTGTTGGACGCAGTGGGCCGCTGAGCAGGCGGGGCTTCGTTGCATGACTCCAATCAGCATGGTGAGAAACAGCAGGGCTCCCAGCAGTGCGTCTATCTTCAAGGCCAAACCATGAAACAGAACGAAATGAGGAAAAATCAAAGTCTGATGAAAACTGTGAGGCTAAAAAAAAACTGAAAATCTGCTCATTATCTATTCAAAGGAAACTTTTTACAACCCTCACACCTTTGCACATCTACACTTCCTGTTTGTGTTTGGTTCAGTATACGCATTTAACAGTTACATTTATTTAGCAGAAACACCGTCCTACGTGGGAATGTTCATAGGTTTATCAGGCGATAGGTAAAGGAACTTTCTATGGGTTATCTAGTCCTGTACCTCTAGATCACGCCTTGTTATGAATACTGGCTTATTTTTTCTCCTTCCATGTAGGTCCTCAGTATTCTCTATTCTGCTTTATAGTCAGTGGGGGGGCACCAGATACCGGGGTGTGACGGTACTGTTGTGCCGTATGCCATGATCACACTTTTTGGACATTGGGAACCAGTGATTGACCATCTTGACATGATGATGTGAATTCAGCTGTGCAACAACACCCGTTTCAGTCATGGCCTGCACAGGCAAGTCACATAGGTTTGACCAACCACCCCCCCTCTGTGTGAGGACAGACAAAATCACATAGCACACAGAGTTCTTTCTCTTTTTGCCTCTTTTTGCTCCTGATCTCCTTGCGCTCAAAGCTGGGTTCGCCTCGGCTGGTTCTCCACCACAGTGGAGATGTGGGCCCCAGGGGAACCAGATCTCCAGAACCATCAAGGATAAGTCAGAACCTTTCAGAACCGAACTAATGCAAAACAGACCTTTTGCAACACATTTCTCTTGAGTTTCAGAACTTATAGAGCCAGACTGGATGAGGACCATGCCCTGGGGACCATGACCCCAGGGACTCATTGACTGAGACAATGAGTCCCTGACTGCAGAGCTGCAGCTGGATGGAACTCAAGCTTTCCAAATGGACATGGAAAAGGTTTGCAGGTCTGGCATGATTAGGGACAGAACAAGCATTGTGTCTTTTGATGATGCTAATCATATCGTGTGTTTACTGCTGAGTAAAGACGACGCTAATTGATGCTAAAGAATGGACTGCATGCTACGCTATGCTACAGGAATATGTGTTGAGCTGTTGTTGAAGCTTAGACCAGCTGTATTCACTAAGGATTTAAACACTGATATTCAATTCAATTCAATTCAGTTTATTTATATAGCGCCAAATTCACAACACATGTCATCTCAAGGCACTTTACAGTTCAACCAGATCATACAGTCAAATTGATACAAAGTTTTCTATCTAAGGAAAACCAGTTGATTGCATTGACTCATTGACTCAAATACATTGAGGAGGAGTAGCAACAATCTTCCAGTCTGACTTACTGATTTCTCCCAAAACAGTTAATACCTACAACTCTTTTGAACATTTAACCCTTAATTTCCCTCATCCAAATTTCAAGGCAAGAAAACCTCTTCTTTTTGTAACTTTGTATCGTCCACCAGGTCCTTACTCTGAATGTTTAGATGAGTTTTCAGAGTTCCTTTCTGATTTGGTATTAAATACTGACAGGGTCATCATAGTGGGAGATTTTAACATCCATGCTGACATTGAAGGCGATAGCTTAAGAGCAGCCTTTAATGCTATCTTAGACACTATTGGCTTTGTTCAAAATGTGAATAGTCCCACACATTCTCATCTTCATACTTTGGATCTTGTGCTGACATACGGCATAGAATGCGAAGAAATAACAGTATTTCCTCACAACCCTGTCCTCTCTGACCACTTTCTAATAACCTTCAGGATTACTTTAACAGAGTTCTCCTCCCCCAAAAGAAGGTTACATTTTAGTAGATCTTTATCAGATGGTGCAGTTATAAATTTTAAAGAATCTGCTTCACTTTCTCTCTCCTCTGTGTCGCTGAGCAGTGCTGCAGAGTGCAAAAGCATAGCTTATTCCCCTTCACAGGTTGATGATTTTGTTGATGGGGTTGCTAGTTCTCTGCGTACTGCCTTAGACAACGCAGCTCCTTTGAAAATGAAAACCGTTAAAAATAGAAAGCTTGCTCCTTGGTTTAATGCAGAGCTGTGTACTTTGAAGCAAAATGCTAGGAAACTGGAGAGAAAATATCGCTCCACAGGCCTGCGGGAGTCCTTCCTAGTCTGGAAAAATGGTTTACTGCTGTATAAGAGGACCCTTTGTAAAGCAAGAGCAGCATACTTCTCCTCATTAATAGAGGAGAATAAGAATAATCCTACATTTCTTTTTAATCCAGTTGCCAAACTCACCCAGAGCCATAGCTCTGTTGAACCGTCCATTCCACCTGCTCTTAGCACCAATGATTTTATGGGATTCTTTATAAATAAGATTGATCTTATTAAAAAAAAGATCATAAGCACTCCTCTATCCGCGATTGTACCTGAGGTAGTCATGGAATCTGAACCGGGTTTAGACTGCTTTGATCCAGTTGAACTTTCTGAATTAGCAAAATTATTGTCTTCATCTCAGCCTTCAACTTGTATGTTAGATCCAGTTCCAACCAGGTTATTTAAGGAGGTATTCCCTTTGATCTCCTCCTCCATTTTAGATGTGATTAATCTATCTCTGTTACAGGGATATGTACCTAAAGCTTTTAAGGTTGCTGTAATTAAACCTCTGCTTAAGAAACCGTCTCTTGACCCAGATGACTTGGTTAATTATAGACCTATATCCAATCTTCCTTTCTTATCCAAAATTCTTGAGAAAGTAGTTGCCAAACAAGTTTGCGACCACTTAAACCATAATAAACTTTGTGAAGAGTTTCAGTCTGGCTTTAGAGCTCATCATAGCACTGAAACAGCTCTGGTGAAAGTCACTAATGATATTCTCATGGCCTCAGATAATGGACTCGTATCTGTGCTCGTCCTGTTGGATCTCAGTGCTGCATTTGATACAGTTGACCATAATATTCTTTTAGAAAGACTTGAATATTTTGTTGGAATTAAAGGAACAGCACTAGACTGGTTTAAATCTTATCTATCTGATCGAATTCAGTTTGTTCATGTTAATGATAGATCTTCAACACGCTCAAAGGTTACCTGTGGAGTACCACAGGGATCAGTGCTAGGACCAATTCTCTTTACTTTATACATGCTCCCAATCGGTAGAATTATTAGACAGCATGGGATTAATTTCCACTGTTATGCTGATGATACCCAGCTATATCTGTCTATAATCCAGATGAAGCTAACCCATTACATAGATTACAGGCATGTCTGAAGACATAAAAACCTGGATGACTCTTAACTTTCTGCTTCTGAATGCAGACAAAACAGAAGTTATAGTCTTTGGACCAGAGTCTCTGAAAAAGAAGCTGATTAGCCAGTCACTTCATTTGGATGGGATTAAACTGATTTCAGATAATAAAGTAAAAAATCTTGGTGTTGTTTTTGATCAGGACCTGTCATTTAAATCCCAGATCAAAGAGGTTTCTAGAATTTCCTTCTTTCATCTGAGGAATATTGCAAAAACTAGAAATCTCCTGTCCAGGGGTGATGCTGAGAAACTAGTCCATGCATTTGTTACTTCAAGGCTGGACTATTGTAATTCTTTACTATCAGGAAGTCCACAAACTGTAGTTAAAAGCCTTCAGCTGATCCAAAATGCTGCAGCCAGAGTTCTGATGAAAATTAAAAAGAGAGATCATATCTCTCCTATCCTGGCTTCTCTTCATTGGCTTCCTGTTAAATCATAATAGAATTTAAAATCCTCCTTCTCACATATAAAGCCTTAAATGGCCAAGCTCCATCTGATATCAGAGATCTGATTGTTCCTTATGTTCCTAACAGAGCACTTCGCTCTCAATCTGCAGGTTTACTAGTGGTTCCTAGAACTTCTAAAAGTAGAATGGGAGGCAGATCTTTTAGTTATCAGGCTCCTCTCCTGTGGAACCAACTACCAGTTTTAGTCCGTGAGGCAGACACCCTGTCTACTTTTAAGGCTAGGCTTAAAACTTTCCTTTTTGATAAAGCTTCTAGTTAGAGTGGCTCAGGTTATCCTGATCTATCTCTATAGTTCTGCTGCTATAGGCTTAGACTGCTGGAGGACATAGGGACCCCTTTTTCATCATTCTGCTTCATTCTATCTCTATTCTCCCACTCTGCAGAATCTGTTAGTTCAATCTCTAACCTTCTGCTCTCTCTGCTTTTTCTCATAGTAGCTTCATCTGGTCTGTTCCTGTTTGGCTGTGACTCCATCCTGGAGAGAAATATCAGCTGTGCTGCTGCCATCAACACCTTTGTTTCTAGATGTTGGAGCTTGGCCTGTTTTCCAGTGTGGTCCTGTTTCTCTGGCCGTGGCTGGGTGGATGTGCTCTCTTCATCCTCTGGCATGGGAGCTGCCTTGGAGCTCGTCTGCCTGGCTGTGTGTTTCCTGGACGGGGCCGCCTTTTACAGCTGCTTTTTGTATCTGCTAATGATATAACATCAGTGTTCATGTGTTCCTCAGGTGCTCATTACGTTTCCATTACCAAGTCTGACCAAGAGTCATTTAGTGGAATCCTGATGTCTATTCGCTGCTAGCTATTTCAAAGAGGTTAAAGAATCATTTAACTAAAGGTTTTTGGTTTCTGATTAAGCAAATCTTTTAATAATTAATTATTTGGCCAAATAATGTTTTATTCACCTCATGGATTTTGCATTGTGAATTGGTCTGAAGACATTCCATTTTCTTTAAACTAGTGAAAAGCTAATTTGATCAGATCCCAAATTATTCCAGATAAACTTCAATCACAAAATCCATCTTAAACTGTAATATGGTTTTTCAACCATGTTCCCCTTCCTCTTTGTACATAGTAGTTAGTTTAGTTTAGTTTAGTTTCACTAGTTTTAGTTAAGAGTTTTAAACTGAAATAAGTTTGACTTGGAGCTGAATGATTTTTTTAATAAAATCTTATATTTTGAACAGAAGTGGTGGTGAATTTATTCCATGTATGTGCAGAATTAACTGTTTGACCATGATTAGAGCTCGAATCACTCTTTCATCTATTGTTCTAACACACAGCTAGTAGGACTGGGTGTCATAACCAGTATATAACAGCCGAAACAATATATACGTACGGCGGAGATGGTGAGGAAGTGGGGGCGAGTTTGACCGACAACGGAGGGACATGAGGGCCAAAAAGAGCGACAATCCAGGTGGAAAAGGGTCCCAGCGTTCTCTCACACTTCGCAATACAAGCCGGCCTCCAGCAGCACCGTCTGCGCTCACCTACAGTTTGGGAGCGGTGCAGCAGAGGGTCTGCAGAGGGGGCGGGGACGCCTTTTGTTCACTGCGACACCTACGCAGACGACCTGGTTTCGAAGTATAAATCAGCCTTAAGGAGGCATAAAGCTCATCACCTCTCCCTCCCCTCGGACCACCATCTGGTTCATCTCCAGGCTGTGTTCAAACCGCAGAGAACCAGCTGAGAAACGCACAGTGAGGAGATGGTCTGTGGAAGAAGCTCTGAGGGACTGTTTCTCCAATACTGGGAAGAGCTCTGTGCTCCTAAACTGGACATTAATAGAATCACAGACTGCATCGGCCATTACATTAACTTATCTCTGGATGACACTGTGTCTGAAAAATGAATCACTTCTCAAATAACAAACCATGGATCCAGTCTGAGATAAAGGCACTGCTGAAAGAACAGAGGAGATCCTTTAGATCAGGGAACAAGGAGGAGGTGAAGGCAGCGCAGAAAGAACTGAGGAAGAACATCAGGGATGGGAAGAAGAGCGACAAGAAGAAGATGGAGGATCAGCTGCAGCAGATTAGATTAGAGGGAAAAGCCTGAAGACGATCTCAGGCCAGAATCAGAACATCCAGAGCTCCGGAGACCTGGAGCTGGTTAATGATCAACAGGTCTAATCAGCCCCCCCTCTCCTCCCCCAGCCCAGAACCCCCTGCTGTTACCTTCACCTTCTTCAACCACTGACTACACTGCAAAAAATCTAAGTAAGTCATTTTCTTCTTCAATTGAGGACAAAAGTGAGACACTTTGCCAATTAAACAAGACAATTTACATTTAAAATAAGAAAAAACATTTGCATTGTCTTATTTCTTATTATCTACTAATTTATAATTTATATACTAATTTAATTGGCAGATCATCGTATTTACCTACTCAAATTAAGGGTAAATACACTTAATTTAAGAAATTTTTACTTATTTCTAGATCGTTTTTGCAGTGTACTTCACATCTCCCAACCATCGTCCACCCCCCACTTCAAAGTAAGCCATCCCACAGCCCACCTCCCCCCCCGCCATCTTGTCCATTTCAAAAACACAGGTGAGGAATGAGCTGCCAAAGATGGAGGTGTGAAAGGCTCAAATGAACTGTGAGGCATCTGCTGCTACATTTCCAACTGCAGCCTGAAGCTGGAAGAAGAACCACAGCTATGGAAGACCTGTTGTGTTGTATCGGGGCCAAAGATAAAGCGTGTAAAGGGCCTCAGCAGCTGCAGGCTGGTAGCGCTGACTTCACACCTGATGAAGACCCTGGAACGGTTGGTCTTCCACCATCTACTGCTGAGGGCTGATTGGATCCGCTGCAGTTATCGTACCGTCCTGGGATTGGAGCAGATGATGACATCATCTTCCTGCTGCACTGACCTCTGACTCACCCAGAGAATCCTGGAAGCTCTGTGAGGTTCATGGTCTTTGCTTTCTGCACTGCTTTCAGCACCATCCAGCCAGGACTCCTAAGCTAGAGCTATCAGCAGGACCAGAACATGTCCCAGTGGGTTCTGGACTACCTCACTGTCGCCCACAGTGTGTGAGGACACAGGGCTGTGTCTCTGATAGGTTGGTCTGCAGTACGGGGGTCCCACAGGAAACAGTGCTGCCAGCGTTCCTCTTCACCCTCTACCCTGTAGACGTCTCCATCAGCTCCCCACGCCGCCTCCTCCAGACCTTCTCTGACCTTTCTGCCATAGTTGGCCTCATCACAGGTGGAGACGACTCAGATGACAGACAGGGACCCAGAACTCGGTGGTCTGGTTCCAGCAGAACCACCTTCTGATGCAGGAAAACCAAGGAGCTAGTGGTGGACTTTCACAGAAGCAGATCCAACCCACTGCCACCGGTGGACATCCAGGGACAGTGAGACAGTGGACTCTGATAAGTACCTCTGTGTTCACCTGAAGAACAAACTGGACTCCCAGCACTGAGGCTCTGGATCAGAAGGTCAGAGACTCTACCTGCTGAGGAGACTGAGGGGGGGCTCCTAAAGACCTTCTCTGACTCTGCTGTGGCATCAGCCATCTTCTATGAAGTGTCTGTTAAAGCAGTGGCTCATCTGTAGCTGATGGGAAGCGGCTGGATCAGCTGATCAGGAAGGCCAGCTCTGATTGGATGCCCTCTGGACTCAGAGCAGGAGGTGGGAAACAGACGGATCCTCACTAAATGAACACCCCCCATGCATGAAGCTGGTGCTGAACTGGACAGCTCCTTCAGTGACAGCCTGCTGCACCTTAAATGCACCAGGGAGCATTATCACAGATCCTTCCTCCCAGCAGCTGGAAGACTCTAGAACCACCACTGTTCCCAACAACGTCCACCAGTTCTTCCATTCATGCTGATTCTGCTCAGTTTCTACCTTCGTCAGTTAAATAACCTGCTGCTGTCATTCTGCACGTCTCTGATGTTGCTGCTAATTATATTACTGTAAAAATGTCCATAGCTGGATATTGGTTATTTATTCTCCAGTTTTATATTGTTACAGCATTTTATTGTTTATATTTTAACTCTTCACTATTATGTTATTCTTAGACAATTTTCTAAGGTCCACATCTGTTTGAAAATTTTTTTCAATAATATTTTTGTTTTCTGCTTTAAACACCAGAATTATCCTATTTTATTCTATTATACTGTAAAAAGTTAACCCTTTATGGGGTTTTAAACAGTGCTGTTGGGTCTTCATGTCTCCTTCATTAATTCATCCTGATAGAACAACAGGGATCAATGGGTAAGAAGTGGGAAATTCCCTGCTATGGGCTACATCCTTAATAAGGACGTGTGTCAGGCTGGGAGCACCATCAGGTATGAACCCTTCTCCCCTTTCCTAAGCATCCAGACCAGGCTGCCTTTGGAATGGGTACTGGATGGCCTTTAACTCAGACGTGCAGCGCTGATGCCATTGCTTGGCCCCAATACGATACCTGGCTGTGCAGTATCAGCCGATACCATCTGTTTGAAACTGATGTGTGTGTATATATGAAGAACTGCATACTGCTTGGATGTAAAATAATCACCATCATGGCTTCATGTCCAGCTGCTGCCTTCCTTAGTGAAGCAGGAAACAGACTAAAACAAAGTGAATCCAGTAGAACTTTTTATTGCCGACCTGGAATGAGTGACAATAGTGGAAGAAACTTCTGGCTCTCAAGATGGTATCAGTGCCCTATTGGTTGGTACTTGCTGATACCGATACCAACATTTTAGTGCTGGATCGGGGCCCCGTCCGGTACTGGTATCAGTGCAACACTAAATAAAATCAAAGAGAGACAAAGGTAAATATCTGCCACAATCCATAATATCAAAGCAAAGGTTATATTTTGTCCACATACAATATTTATCAGAAAGCTGAAAGGAAAATTAAAGAAGAAAGAAAGAAAGAAACCGCTCCAGATCAATCTGATAAATGTTGTTTGCATTGTTGCTTCCCAGGAGATTTGCAGGTCTGGACGGAGGACTCCACCCATTCTACAGGGTGGAGGTGAGCGGTGCAGATGTTGAGGCTCAGACGCAGAGAGGCTGAACAATGACTGAAGCTGCTGCTGCTGGAAGGACCAAAGACTTTTCTAAAGCAGGTGGATGAGCTGGAAGCCAATAAATCTACAGCGCAGTGATGACTCAACAGTCCCATAGCGTCGCTGCTTCGGCCATGAAAAACATGAATGTGTGGTGGTATTTCCATCGACATGTCTACGCCTCAGACATGTAGCTCTCTTTACAAAGCCTCTACTGTTACAGTCCTCTCCACCCTTCACTCTATCTCAGGAGAAGAGCAGAGGCCCCTGTGCGGCCGCTAACAGAAAGGATCTGAGCTCCAGCAGACTGCTGGGAGCCAAACATGGAGCTCCAGTATAGAGGCCAGGGGCCGCAGTCAGACGTCGCACAGCAACCTTAGTCGCGCTGCTCATAAATCGCGGACATGTCTGGTACTCAATGGCGCCCTAAGCCTTCCATTCATATGGCTAACATCGTGGCTGTGGGGCGGGGGCCAGGGGCCATTCACATCAAGGGGCCCAAGAGAGCAGGGGCAGGATATTAAAATGGCTGACTGATTGATTACATTTCTGTTATTTATAAAACAGCCATTTACAAGAGACGCTGTCTGAGGGAACTTTATTTAAAGAACTACAAGCGAATCCAGTCCTGTAGAAAAAAGAAGTATTTGATCATTACAGCTAACTGCAGTTATTTTATCAAAAGGTGTCCTTATATATATATTATATATTATATATATAGTGTCCTTACTGTGGTGGAAAGTTAGAACCTGCATAGTGTCCTCACTGGGGTGGAAAGGTAGAACCAGCATAGTGTCCTTACTGTGGTGAAAGTTGGAACCAGTATAGTGTCCTCACTGTGGTGGAAAGGTAGAACCAGTATAGTGTCCTCACTGTGGTGGAAAGGTAGAACCAGTATAGTGTCCTCACTGTGGTGGAAAGGTAGAACCAGCATAGTGTCCTCACTGTGGTGGAAAGTTAGAACCAGCATAGTGTCCTCACTGTGGTGGAAAGGTAGAACCAGTATAGTGTCCTCACTGTGGTGGAAAGTTAGAACCAGTATAGTATCCTCACTGTGGTGGAAAGGTAGAACCAGTATAGTGTCCTCACTTTGGTGGAAAGTTAGAACCAGTATAGTGTCCTCACTGTGGTGGAAAGTTAGAACCAGTATAGTGTCCTCACTGTGGTGGAAAGGTAGAACCAGTATAGTGTCCTCACTGTGGTGGAAAGGTAGAACCAGCATAGTTTCCTCACTGTGGTGGAAAGGTAGAACCAGCATAGTGTCCTTACTGTGGTGAAAGTTGGAACCAGTATAGTGTCCTCACTGTGGTGGAAAGGTAGAACCAGTATAGTGTCCTCACTGTGGTGGAAAGTTAGAACCAGCATAGTGTCCTCACTGTGGTGGAAAGGTAGAACCAGTATAGTGTCCTCACTGTGGTGGAAAGGTAGAACCAGCATAGTGTCCTCACTGTGGTGGAAAGGTAGAACCAGCATAGTGTCCTCACTGTGGTGGAAAGGTAGAACCAGTATAGTATCCTCACTGTGGTGGAAAGGTAGAACCAGCATAGTGTCCTCACTGTGGTGGAAAGGTAGAACCAGTATAGTATCCTCACTGTGGTGGAAAGGTAGAACCAGCATAGTGTCCTCACTGTGGTGGAAAGGTAGAACCAGCATAGTGTCCTCACTGGGGTGGAAAGGTAGAACCAGTATAGTGTCCTCACTGTGGTGGAAAGGTAGAACCAGTATAGTATCCTCACTGTGGTGGAAAGGTAGAACCAGTATAGTGTCCTCACTTTGGTGGAAAGTTAGAACCAGTATAGTGTCCTCACTGTGGTGGAAAGTTAGAACCAGTATAGTGTCCTCACTGTGGTGGAAAGGTAGAACCAGTATAGTGTCCTCACTGTGGTGGAAACTGAGAACCAGTATAGTGTCCTCACTGTGGTGGAAACTGAGAACCAGTATAGTGTCCTCACTGTGGTGGAAAGTTGGAACCAGCATAGTGTCCTTACTGTGGTGGAAAGTTGGAACCAGCACAGTGTCCTCACTGTGGTGGAAAGGTAGAACTAGCATAGTGTCCTCACTGTGGTGGAAAGGTAGAACCAGCATAGTGTCCTCACTGTGGTGGAAAGGTAGAACTAGCATAGTGTCCTCACTGTGGTGGAAAGGTAGAACGAGTATAGTGTCCTCACTGTGGTGGAAAGTTGGAACCAGCATAGTGTCCTCACTGTGTTGGAAAGTGAGAACCAGCATAGTGTCCTCACTGTGGTGGAAAGTTGGAACCAGCATAGTGTCCTTACTGTGGTGGAAAGGTAGAACCAGTATAGTGTCCTCACTGTGGTGGAAAGGTAGAACCAGTATAGTGTCTTCACTGTGGTGGAAAGTTAGAACCAGTATAGTGTCCTCACTGTGGTGGAAAGTTAGAAACAGTATAGTGTCCTCACTGTGGTGGAAAGTTAGAACCAGTATAGTGTCCTCACTGTGGTGGAAAGTTAGAACCAGTATAGTGTCCTCACTGTGTTGGAAAGTTAGAACCAGTATAGTGTCCTCACTGTGATGGAAAGTTAGAACCTGCATAGTGAACTCACTGTGGTCGAAAGGTAGAACCTGTATAGTGTCCTCACTGTGGTGGAAAGTTAGAACCAGCATAGTGTCCTTACTGTGGTGGAAAGTTGGAACCAGCATAGTGTTCTCACTGTGGTGGAAAGTGAGATCCAGTATAGTGTCCTCACTGTGGTGGAAAGTTGGAACCAGCATAGTGTCCTCACTGTGGTGGAAAGTTAGAACCAGCATAGTGTCCTTACTGTGGTGGAAAGTTAGAACCAGCATAGTGTCCTTACTGTGGTGGAAAGTTAGAACCAGTATAGTGTCCTTAATGTGGTGGAAAGTTGGAACCAGCATAGTGTCTTCACTGTGGTGGAAAGGTAGAACCAGTATAGTGTCCTCACTGTGGTGGAAAGGTAGAACCAGTATAGTGTCCTCACTGTGGTTGAAAGGTAGAACCAGTATAGTGTCCTCACTGTGGTGGAAAGTTAGAACCAGCATAGTGTCCTTACTGTGGTGGAAAGTTAGAACCAGCATAGTGTCCTTACTGTGGTGGAAAGTTAGAACCAGTATAGTGTCCTTAATGTGGTGGAAAGTTGGAACCAGCATAGTGTCTTCACTGTGGTGGAAAGGTAGAACCAGTATAGTGTCCTCACTGTGGTAGAAAGTTAGAACCAGCATAGTGTCCTCACTGTGGTGGAAAGGTAGAACCAGTATAGTGTCCTCACTGTGGTGGAAAGGTAGAACCAGCATAGTTTCCTCACTGTGGTGGAAAGGTAGAACCAGCATAGTGTCCTCACTGTGGTGGAACGTTAGAACCAGCATAGTGTCCTCACTGTGGTGGAAAGGTAGAACCAGTATAGTGTCCTCACTGTGGTGGAAAGTTAGAACCAGCAGAGTGTCCTTACTGTGGTGGAAAGTTAGAACCAGTATAGTGTCCTTACTGTGGTGGAAAGTTGGAACCAGCATAGTGTCCTCACTGTGGTGGAAAGGTAGAACCAGTATAGTGTCCTCACCGTGGTGGAAAGGTAGAACCAGTATAGTGTCCTCACTGTGGTAGAAAGGTAGAACCAGTATAGTGTCCACACTGTGGTGGAAAGGTAGAACCAGTATAGTGTCCTCACTGTGGTAGAAAGTTAGAACCAGCATAGTGTCCTCACTGTGGTGGAAAGGTAGAACCAGTATAGTGTCTTCACTGTGGTGGAAAGGTAGAACCAGCATAGTTTCCTCACTGTGGTGGAAAGGTAGAACCAGCATAGTGTCCTCACTGTGGTGGAACGTTAGAACCAGCATAGTATCCTCACTGTGGTGGAAAGGTAGAACCAGTATAGTGTCCTCACTGTGGTGGAAAGGTAGAACCAGTATAGTGTCCTCACTGTGGTGGAAAGTTAGAACCAGTATAGTGTCCTCACTGTGGTGGAAAGTTAGAAACAGTATAGTGTCCTCACTGTGGTGGAAAGTTAGAACCAGTATAGTGTCCTCACTGTGGTGGAAAGTTAGAACCAGTATAGTGTCCTCACTGTGATGGAAAGTTAGAACCTGCATAGTGAACTCACTGTGGTCGAAAGGTAGAACCTGTATAGTGTCCTCACTGTGGTGGAAAGTTAGAACCAGCATAGTGTCCTTACTGTGGTGGAAAGTTGGAACCAGCATAGTGTTCTCACTGTGGTGGAAAGTGAGAACCAGCATAGTGTCCTCACTGTGGTGGAAAGTTGGAACCAGCATAGTGTCCTTACTGTGGTGGAAAGTTAGAACCAGCATAGTGTCCTTACTGTGGTGGAAAGTTAGAACCAGTATAGTGTCCTTACTGTGGTGGAAAGTTGGAACCAGCATAGTGTCCTCACTGTGGTGGAAAGGTAGAACCAGTATAGTGTCCTCACTGTGGTAGAAAGGTAGAACCAGTATAGTGTCCTCACTGTGGTGGAAAGGTAGAACCAGTATAGTGTCCTCACTGTGATGGAAAGTTAGAACCAGCATTGTGTCCTCACTGTGGTGGAAAGGTAGAACCAGTATAGTGTCCTCACTGTGGTGGAAAGGTAGAACCAGTTTAGTGTCCTCACTGTGGTAGAAAGGTAGAACCAGTATAGTGTCCTCACTGTGGTGGAAAAGTAGAACCAGTGAGGAAAGTTAGAACCAGTATAGTGTCCTCACTGTGGTGGAAAGTTAGAACCAGTATAGTGTCCTCACTGTGGTGGAAAGGTAGAACCAGTATAGTGTCCTCACTGTGGTGGAAAGTTAGAACCAGTATAGTGTCCTCACTGTGGTGGAAAGGTAGAACCAGTATAGTGTCCTCACTGTGGTAGAAAGGTAGAACCAGTATAGTGTCCTCACTGTGGTGGAAAGGTAGAACCAGCATAGTGTCCTTACTGTGGTGGAAAGTTGGAACCAGCATAGTGTCCTCACTGTGGTGGAAAGTGGGAACCAACATAGTGTCCTTACTGTGGTGGAAAGTTAGAACCAGCATAGTGTCCTTACTGTGGTGGAAAGTTAGAACCAGTATAGTGTCCTTACTGTGGTGGAAAGTTGGAACCAGCATAGTGTCCTCACTGTGGTGGAAAGGTAGAACCAGTATAGTGTCCTCACCTTGGTGGAAAGGTAGAACCAGTATAGTGTCCTCACTGTGGTAGAAAGGTAGAACCAGTATAGTGTCCACACTGTGGTGGAAAGGTAGAACCAGTATAGTGTCCTCACTGTGGTAGAAAGTTAGAACCAGCATAGTGTCCTCACTGTGGTTGAAAGGTAGAATCAGTATAGTGTCCTCACTGTGGTGGAAAGGTAGAACCAGCATAGTTTCCTCACTGTGGTGGAAAGGTAGAACCAGCATAGTGTCCTCACTGTGGTGGAACGTTAGAACCAGCATAGTGTCCTCACTGTGGTGGAAAGGTAGAACCAGTATAGTGTCCTCACTGTGGTGGAAAGGTAGAACCAGTATAGTGTCCTCACTGTGGTGGAAAGTTAGAACCAGTATAGTGTCCTCACTGTGGTGGAAAGTTAGAAACAGTATAGTGTCCTCACTGTGGTGGAAAGTTAGAACCAGTATAGTGTCCTCACTGTGGTGGAAAGTTAGAACCAGTATAGTGTCCTCACTGTGATGGAAAGTTAGAAGCTGCATAGTGAACTCACTGTGGTCGAAAGGTAGAACCTGTATAGTGTCCTCAATGTGGTGGAAAGTTAGAACCAGCATAGTGTCCTTACTGTGGTGGAAAGTTGGAACCAGCATAGTGTTCTCACTGTGGTGGAAAGTGAGAACCAGTATAGTGTCCTCACTGTGGTGGAAAGTTAGAACCAGCATAGTGTCCTCACTGTGATGGAAAGTTAGAACCAGCATAGTTTCCTCACTGTGGTGGAAGGGTAGAACCAGCATAGTGTCCTCACTGTGGTGGAAAGTTAGAACCAGTATAGTGTCCTCACTGTGGTGGAAAGGTAGAACCAGTATAGTGTCCTCACTCTGGTGGAAAGTTAGAACCAGTATAGTGTCCTCACTGTGGTGGAAAGGTAGAACCAGTATAGTGTCATCACTGTGGTGGAAAGTTATAACCAGTATAGTGTCCTCACTCTGGTGTAGAGGTAGAACCCTTATAGTTTCCTCACTGTGGTGGAAAGGTAGAACCAGCATAGTTTCCTTACTTTGGTGGAAAGTTGGAACCAGTATAGTGTCCTCACTGTGGTGGAAAGTTGGAACCAGCATAGTGTCCTTACTGTGGTGGAAAGTGTGAACCAGAATAGTGTCCTCACTGTGGTGGAAAGTTAGAACCTGTATAGTGTCCTCACTGTGGTGGAAAGGTAGAACCTGTATAGTGTCCTCACTGTGTTGGAAAGTTAGAACCAGCATAGTGTCCTTACTGTGGTGGAAATTTGGAACCAGCTTAGTGTTTTCACTGTGGTGGAAAGGTAGAACTAGCATAGTGTCCTCACTGTGGTGGAAAATTGGAACCAGTATAGTGTCCTCACTGTGGTGGAAAGGTAGAACCAGTATAGTGTCCTCACTGTGGTGAAAAGTTAGAACCAGCATAGTGTCCTCACTGTGGTGAAAAGTTAGAACCAGCATAGTGTCTTCACTGTGGTGGAAAGGTAGAACCAGAATGGTGTCCTCACTGTGGTGGAAAGGTAGAACCAGTATAGTTTCCTCACTGTGGTGGAAAGGTAGAACCAGCATAGTGTCCTCACTGTGGTGGAACGTTAGAACCAGCATAGTGTCCTCACTGTGGTGGGAAAGGTAGAACCAGTATTGTGTCCTCACTGTGGTGGAAAGGTAGAACCAGTATAGTGTCCTCACTGTGGTGGAAAGTTAGAACCAGCATAGTGTCCTCACTGTGGTGGAAAGTTAGAAACAGTATAGTGTCCTCACTGTGGTGGAAAGTTAGAACCAGTATAGTGTCCTTACTGTGGTGGAAAGGTAGAACCAGTATAGTGTCCTCACTGTGGTGGAAAGTTGGAACCAGCATAGTGTCCTCACTGTGGTGGAAAGTTAGAACCAGTATAGTGTCCTCACTGTGGTGGGAAGTTGGAACCAGCATAGTGTCCTCTCTGTGGTGGAAAGGTAGAACCAGTATAGTGTCCTCACTGTGGTGGAAAGTTAGAACCAGTATAGTGTCCTCACTGTGGTGGAAAGGTAGAACCAGTATAGTGTCCTCACTGTGGTGGAAAGTTAGAACCAGTATAGTGTCCTCACTGTGGTGTAGAGGTAGAACCCTTATAGTGTCCTCACTGTGGTGGAAAGGTAGAACCAGTATAGTTTCCTTACTGTGGTGTAAAGTTGGAACCAGAATAGTGTCCTCACTGTGGTGGAAAGTTGGAACCAGCATAGTGTCCTTACTGTGGTGGAAAGTTGGAACCAGAATAGTGTCCTTACTGTGGTGGAAAGTTAGAACCTGTATAGTGTCCTCACTGTGGTGGAAAGGTAGAACCAGTATAGTGTCCTCACTGTGGTGGACAGTTAGAACCAGCATAGTGTCCTTACTGTAGTGGAAAGTTGGAACCAGCATAGTGTCCTTACTGTGGTGGAAAGTTGGAACCAGAATAGTGTCCTTACTGTGGTGGAAAGTTAGAACCAGTATAGTGTCCTCACTGTGGTGGAAAGGTAGAACCAGTATAGTGTCCTCACTGTGGTGAAAAGTTAGAACCAGCATAGTGTCCTCACTGTGGTGGAAAGGTAGAACCAGAATAGTGTCCTCACTGTGGTGGAAAGATAGAACCAGTATAGTTTCCTCACTGTGGTGGAAAGGTAGAACCAGCATATTGTCCTCACTGTGGTGGAAAGGTAGAACCAGTATAGTGTCCTCACTGTGGTGGAAAGTTAGAACCAGCATAGTGTCCTCACTGTGGTGGAAAGTTAGAAACAGTATAGTGTCCTCACTGTGGTGGAAAGTTAGAACCAGTATAGTGTCCTCACTGTGGTGGAAAGGTAGAACCAGTATAGTGTCGTCACTGTGGTGGAAAGTTGGAACCAGCATAGTGTCCTCACTGTGGTGGAAAGGTAGAACCAGTACAGTGTCCTCACTGTGGTTGAAAGGTAGAACCAGTATAGTGTCCTCACTGTGGTGGAAAGGTAGAACCAGTATAGTTTCCTTACTGTGGTGGAAAGTTGGAACCAGAATAGTGTCCTCACTGTGGTGGAAAGTTGGAACCAGCATAGTGTCCTTACTGTGGTGGAAAGTTGGAACCAGAATAGTGTCCTTACTGTGGTGGAAAGTTAGAACCTGTATAGTGTCCTCACTGTGGTGGAAAGGTAGAACCAGTATAGTGTCCTCACTGTGGTGGACAGTTAGAACCAGCATAGTGTCCTTACTGTGGTGGAAAGTTGGAACCAGCTTAGTGTTTTCACTGTGGTGGAAAGGTAGAACTAGCATAGTGTCCTCACTGTGGTGGAAAGTTGGAACCAGTATAGTGTCCTCACTGTGGTGGAAAGGTAGAACCAGTATAGTGTCCTCACTGTGGTGAAAAGTTAGAACCAGCATAGTGTCCTCACTGTGGTGGAAAGGTAGAACCAGAATAGTGTCCTCACTGTGGTGGAAAGATAGAACCAGTATAGTTTCCTCACTGTGGTGGAAAGGTAGAACCAGCATATTGTCCTCACTGTGGTGGAAAGGTAGAACCAGTATAGTGTCCTCACTGTGGTGGAAAGTTAGAACCAGCATAGTGTCCTCACTGTGGTGGAAAGTTAGAAACAGTATAGTGTCCTCACTGTGGTGGAAAGGTAGAACCAGTATAGTGTCGTCACTGTGGTGGAAAGTTGGAACCAGCATAGTGTCCTCACTGTGGTGGAAAGGTAGAACCAGTATAGTGTCCTCACTGTGGTTGAAAGGTAGAACCAGTATAGTGTCCTCACTGTGGTGGAAAGTTAGAACCAGTATAGTGTCCTCACTGTGGTGGAAAGTTGGAACCAGCATAGTGTCCTCACTGTGGTGGAAAGGTAGAACCAGTATAGTGTCCTCACTGTGGTGGAAAGGTAGAACCAGTATAGTGTCCTCACTGTGGTGGAAAGGTAGAACCAGTATAGTGTCCTCACTGTGGTGGAAAGTTAGAACCAGTATAGTGTCCTCACTGTGGTGTAGAGGTAGAACCCTTATAGTGTCCTCACTGTGGTGGAAAGGTAGAACCAGTATAGTTTCCTTACTGTGGTGGAAAGTTGGAACCAGAATAGTGTCCTCACTGTGGTGGAAAGTTGGAACCAGCATAGTGTCCTTACTGTGGTGGAAAGTTGGAACCAGAATAGTGTCCTTACTGTGGTGGAAAGTTAGAACCTGTATAGTGTCCTCACTGTGGTGGAAAGGTAGAACCAGTATAGTGTCCTCACTGTGGTGGACAGTTAGAACCAGCATAGTGGCCTTACTGTGGTGGAAAGTTGGAACCAGCTTAGTGTTTTCACTGTGGTGGAAAGGTAGAACTAGGATAGTGTCCTCACTGTGGTGGAAAGTTGGAACCAGTATAGTGTCCTCACTGTGGTGCAAAGGTAGAACCAGTATAGTGTCCTCACTGTGGTGAAAAGTTAGAACCAGCATAGTGTCCTCACTGTGGTGGAAAGGTAGAACCAGAATAGTGTCCTCACTGTGGTGGAAAGATAGAACCAGTATAGTGTCCTCACTGTGGTGGAAAGGTAGAACCAGCATATTGTCCTCACTGTTGTGGAAAGGTAGAACCAGTATAGTGTCCTCACTGTGGTGGAAATTTAGAACCAGTATAGTGTCCTCACTGTGGTGGAAAGGTAGAACCAGTATAGTGTCCTCACTGTAGTGAAAAGTTAGAACCAGCATAGTGTCCTCACTGTGGTGGAAAGGTAGAACCAGTATAGTGTCCTCACTGTGGTGAAAAGTTAGAACCAGCATAGTGTCCTCACTGTGGTGGAAAGGTAGAACCAGCATAGTGTCCTCACTGTGGTGGAAAGGTAGAACCAGCATAGTGTCCTCACTGTGGTGGAAAGGTAGAACCAGCATAGTTTCCTCACTGTGGTGGAAAGGTAGAACCAGCATAGTGTCCTCACTGTGGTGGAATGTTAGAACCAGCATAGTGTCCTCACTGTGGTGGAAAGGTAGAACCAGTATAGTGTCCTCACTGTGGTGGAAAGGTAGAACCAGTATAGTGTCCTCACTGTGGTGGAAAGTTAGAACCAGTATAGTGTCCTCACTGTGGTGGAAAGTTAGAACCAGTATAGTGTCCTCACTGTGATTGAAAGTTAGAACCTGCATAGTGAACTCACTGTGGTGGAAAGGTAGAACCAGTATAGTGTCCTCACTGTGGTGGAAAGTTAGAACCAGCATAGTGTCCTTGCTGTGGTGGAAAGTTGGAACCAGCATAGTGTTCTCACTGTGGTGGAAAGTGAGAACCAGTATAGTGTCCTCACTGTGGTGGAAAGTTGGAACCAGCATAGTTTCCTCACTGTGGTGGAAAGGTAGAACCAGTATAGTGTCCTCACTGTGGTAGAAAGGTAGAACCAGTATAGTGTCCTCACTGTGGTGGAAAGTTAGAACCAGTATAGTGTCCTCACTGTGGTGGAAAGTTTGAACCAGCATAGTGTCCTCTCTGTGGTGGAAAGGTAGAACCAGTATAGTGTCCTCACTGTGGTGTAGAGGTAGAACCCTTATAGTGTCCTCACTGTCGTGGAAAGGTAGAACCAGTATAGTTTCCTTACTGTGGTGGAAAGTTGGAACCAGTATAGTGTCCTCACTGTGGTGGAAAGTTGGAACCAGCATAGTGTCCTTACTGTGGTGGAAAGTTGGAACCAGAATAGTGTCCTTACTGTGGTGGAAAGTTAGAACCTGTATAGTGTCCTCACTGTGGTGGAAAGGTAGAACCAGTATAGTGTCCTCACTGTGGTGGAAAGTTAGAACCAGCATGGTGTCCTTACTGTGGTGGAAAGTTGGAACCAGCTTAGTGTTCTCACTGTGGTGGAACGGTAGAACTAGCATAGTGTCCTCACTGTGGTGGAAAGGTAGAACCAGTATAGTGTCCTCACTGTGGTGGAAAGGTAGAACCAGCATAGTGTCCTTACTGTGGTGGAAACTTGGAACCAGCATAGTGTCCTCACTGTGGTGGAAAGTGGGAACCAGCATAGTGTCCTTACTGTGGTGGAAAGTTAGAACCAGCATAGTGTCCTTACTGTGGTGGAAAGTTAGAACCAGAATAGTGTCCTTACTGTGGTAGAAAGTTGGAATCAGCATAGTGTTCTCACTGTGGTGGAAAGTTGGAACCAGCATAGTGTCCTCATTGTGGTGGAAAGGTAGAACTAGCATAGTGTCCTCATTGTGGTGGAAAGGTAGAACCAGTATAGTGTCCTCACTGTGGTGGAAAGGTAGAACCAGAATAGTGTCCTCACTGTGGTGGAAAGGTAGAACGAGTATAGTGTCCTCACTGTGGTGGAAAGGTAGAACCAGCATAGTGTTCTCACTGTGGTGGAACGTTAGAACCAGCATAGTGTCCTCACTGTGGTGGAAAGGTAGAACCAGTATAGTGTCCTCACTGTGGTGGAAAGGTAGAACCAGTATAGTGTCCTAATTGTGGTGGAAAGTTAGAACCAGTATAGTGTCCTCACTGTGGTGGAAAGTTAGAAACAGTATAGTGTCCTCACTGTGATGGAAAGTTAGAACCTGCATAGTGAACTCACTGTGGTGGAAAGGTAGAACCAGCATAGTGTCCTTACTGTGGTGGAAAGTTGGAACCAGCATAGTGTCCTCACTGTGGTGGAAAGTGGGAACCAGCATAGTGTCCTTACTGTGGTGGAAAGTTAGAACCAGCATAGTGTCCTTACTGTGGTGGAAAGTTGGAACCAGTATAGTGTCCTCACTGTGATGGAAAGTTAGAACCTGCATAGTGAACTCACTGTGGTGGAAAGGTAGAACCAGTATAGTGTCCTCACTGTGGTGGAAAGTTAGAACCAGCATAGTTTCCTGACTGTGGTGGAAAGGTAGAACCATTATAGTGTCCTCACTGTGGTAGAAAGGTAGAACCAGTATAGTGTCCTCACTGTGGTAGAAAGGTAGAACCAGTATAGTGTCCTCACTGTGGTGGAAAGTTAGAACCAGTATAGTGTCCTCACTGTGGTGGAAAGGTAGAACCATTATAGTGTCCTCACTGTGGTAGAAAGGTAGAACCAGTATAGTGTCCTCACTGTGGTGGAAAGTTAGAACCAGTATAGTGTCCTCACTGTGGTGGAAAGTTTGAACCAGCATAGTGTCCTCTCTGTGGTGGAAAGGTAGAACCAGTATAGTGTCCTCACTGTGGTGTAGAGGTAGAACCCTTATAGTGTCCTCACTGTCGTGGAAAGGTAGAACCAGTATAGTTTCCTTACTGTGGTGGAAAGTTGGAACCAGTATAGTGTCCTCACTGTGGTGGAAAGTTGGAACCAGCATAGTGTCCTTACTGTGGTGGAAAGTTGGAACCAGAATAGTGTCCTTACTGTGGTGGAAAGTTAGAACCTGTATAGTGTCCTCACTGTGGTGGAAAGGTAGAACCAGTATAGTGTCCTCACTGTGGTGGAAAGTTAGAACCAGCATAGTGTCCTTACTGTGGTGGAAAGTTGGAACCAGCTTAGTGTCCTCACTGTGGTGGAAAGGTAGAACTAGCATAGTGTCCTCACTGTGGTGGAAAGGTAGAACCAGTATAGTGTCCTCACTGTGGTGGAAAGGTAGAACCAGCATAGTGTCCTTACTGTGGTGGAAAGTTGGAACCAGCATAGTGTCCTCACTGTGGTGGAAAGTGGGAACCAGCATAGTGTCTTTACTGTGGTGGAAAGTTAGAACCAGCATAGTGTCCTTACTGTGGTGGAAAGTTAGAACCATTATAGTGTCCTTACTGTGGTGGAAAGTTGGAACCAGCATAGTGTCCTCACTGTGGTGGAAAGGTAGAACCAGCATAGTGTCCTCACTGTGGTGGAAAGGTAGAACCAGTATAGTGTCCTCACTGTGGTGGAAAGGTAGAACCAGCATTGTGTCCTTACTGTGGTAGAAAGTTGGAACCAGCATAGTGTTCTCACTGTGGTGGAAAGTGAGAACCAGTATAGTGTCCTCACTGTGGTGGAAAGTTGGAACCAGTATAGTGTCCTCACTGTGGTGCAAAGGTAGAACCAGTATAGTGTCCTCACTGTGGTGAAAAGTTAGAACCAGCATAGTGTCCTCACTGTGGTGGAAAGGTAGAACCAGAATAGTGTCCTCACTGTGGTGGAAAGATAGAACCAGTATAGTTTCCTCACTGTGGTGGAAAGGTAGAACCAGCATATTGTCCTCACTGTGGTGGAAAGGTAGAACCAGTATAGTGTCCTCACTGTGGTGGAAATTTAGAACCAGTATAGTGTCCTCACTGTGGTGGAAAGGTAGAACCAGTATAGTGTCCTCACTGTAGTGAAAAGTTAGAACCAGCATAGTGTCCTCACTGTGGTGGAAAGGTAGAACCAGTATAGTGTCCTCACTGTGGTGAAAAGTTAGAACCAGCATAGTGTCCTCACTGTGGTGGAAAGGTAGAACCAGCATAGTGTCCTCACTGTGGTGGAAAGGTAGAACCAGCATAGTGTCCTCACTGTGGTGGAAAGGTAGAACCAGCATAGTTTCCTCACTGTGGTGGAAAGGTAGAACCAGCATAGTGTCCTCACTGTGGTGGAATGTTAGAACCAGCATAGTGTCCTCACTGTGGTGGAAAGGTAGAACCAGTATAGTGTCCTCACTGTGGTGGAAAGGTAGAACCAGTATAGTGTCCTCACTGTGGTGGAAAGTTAGAACCAGTATAGTGTCCTCACTGTGGTGAAAAGTTAGAACCAGTATAGTGTCCTCACTGTGATTGAAAGTTAGAACCTGCATAGTGAACTCACTGTGGTGGAAAGGTAGAACCAGTATAGTGTCCTCACTGTGGTGGAAAGTTAGAACCAGCATAGTGTTCTTACTGTGGTGGAAAGTTGGAACCAGCATAGTGTTCTCACTGTGGTGGAAAGTGAGAACCAGTATAGTGTCCTCACTGTGGTGGAAAGTTGGAACCAGCATAGTTTCCTCACTGTGGTGGAAAGGTAGAACCAGTATAGTGTCCTCACTGTGGTAGAAAGGTAGAACCAGTATAGTGTCCTCACTGTGGTGGAAAGTTAGAACCAGTATAGTGTCCTCACTGTGGTGGAAAGTTTGAACCAGCATAGTGTCCTCTCTGTGGTGGAAAGTTAGAACCAGCATAGTGTCCTTACTGTGGTGGAAAGTTGGAACCAGCTTAGTGTTCTCACTGTGGTGGAACGGTAGAACTAGCATAGTGTCCTCACTGTGGTGGAAAGGTAGAACCAGTATAGTGTCCTCACTGTGGTGGAAAGGTAGAACCAGCATAGTGTCCTTACTGTGGTGGAAACTTGGAACCAGCATAGTGTCCTCACTGTGGTGGAAAGTGGGAACCAGCATAGTGTCCTTACTGTGGTGGAAAGTTAGAACCAGCATAGTGTCCTTACTGTGGTGGAAAGTTAGAACCAGAATAGTGTCCTTACTGTGGTAGAAAGTTGAAATCAGCATAGTGTTCTCACTGTGGTGGAAAGTGAGAACAAGTATAGTGTCCTCACTGTGGTGGAAAGTTGGAACCAGCATAGTGTCCTCATTGTGGTGGAAAGGTAGAACTAGCATAGTGTCCTCATTGTGGTGGAAAGGTAGAACCAGTATAGTGTCCTCACTGTGGTGGAAAGGTAGAACCAGAATAGTGTCCTCACTGTGGTGGAAAGGTAGAACGAGTATAGTGTCCTCACTGTGGTGGAAAGGTAGAACCAGCATAGTGTTCTCACTGTGGTGGAACGTTAGAACCAGCATAGTGTCCTCACTGTGGTGGAAAGGTAGAACCAGTATAGTGTCCTCACTGTGGTGGAAAGGTAGAACCAGTATAGTGTCCTAATTGTGGTGGAAAGTTAGAACCAGTATAGTGTCCTCACTGTGGTGGAAAGTTAGAAACAGTATAGTGTCCTCACTGTGATGGAAAGTTAGAACCTGCATAGTGAACTCACTGTGGTGGAAAGGTAGAACCAGCATAGTGTCCTTACTGTGGTGGAAAGTTGGAACCAGCATAGTGTCCTCACTGTGGTGGAAAGTGGGAACCAGCATAGTGTCCTTACTGTGGTGGAAAGTTAGAACCAGCATAGTGTCCTTACTGTGGTGGAAAGTTGGAACCAGTATAGTGTCCTCACTGTGATGGAAAGTTAGAACCTGCATAGTGAACTCACTGTGGTGGAAAGGTAGAACCAGTATAGTGTCCTCACTGTGGTGGAAAGTTAGAACCAGCATAGTGTCCTTACTGTGGTGGAAAGTTGGAACCAGCATAGTGTTCTCACTGTGGTGGAAAGTGAGAACCAGTATAGTGTCCTCACTGTGGTGGAAAGTTGGAACCAGCATAGTTTCCTCACTGTGGTGGAAAGGTAGAACCAGTATAGTGTCCTCACTGTGGTGTAGAGGTAGAAACCTTATAGTGTCCTCACTGTCGTGGAAAGGTAGAACCAGTATAGTTTCCTTACTGTGGTGGAAAGTTGGAACCAGAATAGTGTCCTTACTGTGGTGGAAAGTTAGAACCTGTATAGTGTCCTCACTGTGGTGGAAAGGTAGAATCAGTATAGTGTCCTCCTGTGGTGGAAAGTTAGAACCAGCATAGTGTCCTTACTGTGGTGGAAAGTTGGAACCAGCTTAGTGTCCTCACTGTGGTGGAAAGGTAGAACTAGCATAGTGTCCTCACTGTGGTGGAAAGGTAGAACCAGTATAGTGTCCTCACTGTGGTGGAAAGGTAGAACCAGCATAGTGTCCTTACTGTGGTGGAAAGTTGGAACCAGCATAGTGTCCTCACTGTGGTGGAAAGTGGGAACCAGCATAGTGTCTTTACTGTGGTGGAAAGTTAGAACCAGCATAGTGTCCTTACTGTGGTGGAAAGTTAGAACCAGTATAGTGTCCTTACTGTGGTGGAAAGTTGGAACCAGCATAGTGTCCTCACTGTGGTGGAAAGGTAGAACCAGCATAGTGTCCTCACTGTGGTGGAAAGGTAGAACCAGTATAGTGTCCTCACTGTGGTGGAAAGGTAGAACCAGCATAGTGTCCTTACTGTGGTAGAAAGTTGGAACCAGCATAGTGTTCTCACTGTGGTGGAAAGTGAGAACCAGTATAGTGTCCTCACTGTGGTGGAAAGTTGGAACCAGCATAGTGTCCTCATTGTGGTGGAAAGGTAGAACTAGCATAGTGTCCTCATTGTGGTGGAAAGGTAGAACCAGTATAGTGTCCTCACTGTGGTGGAAAGGTAGAACCAGAATAGTGTCCTCACTGTGGTGGAAAGGTAGAACCAGTATAGTGTCCTCACTGTGGTGGAAAGGTAGAACCAGCATAGTGTCCTCACTGTGGTGGAACGTTAGAACCAGCATAGTGTCCTCACTGTGGTGGAAAGGTAGAACCTGCATAGTGAACTCACTGTGGTGGAAAGGTAGAACCAGCATAGTGTCCTTACTGTGGTGGAAAGTTGGAACCAGCATAGTGTCCTCACTGTGGTGGAAAGTTAGAACCAGTATAGTGTCCTCACTGTGGTGGAAAGGTAGAACCAGTATAGTGTCGTCACTGTGGTGGAAAGTTGGAACCAGCATAGTGTCCTCACTGTGGTGGAAAGGTAGAACCAGTATAGTGTCCTCACTGTGGTTGAAAGGTAGAACCAGTATAGTGTCCTCACTGTGGTGGAAAGTTAGAACCAGTATAGTGTCCTCACTGTGGTGGAAAGTTGGAACCAGCATAGTGTCCTCACTGTGGTGGAAAGGTAGAACCAGCATAGTTTCCTCACTGTGGTGGAAAGGTAGAACCAGCATAGTGTTCTCACTGTGGTGGAAAGTGAGAACCAGTATAGTGTCCTCACTGTGGTGGAAAGTTGGAACCAGCATAGTGTCCTCATTGTGGTGGAAAGGTAGAACTAGCATAGTGTCCTCATTGTGGTGGAAAGGTAGAACCAGTATAGTGTCCTCACTGTGGTGGAAAGGTAGAACCAGAATAGTGTCCTCACTGTGGTGGAAAGGTAGAACCAGTATAGTGTCCTCACTGTGGTGGAAAGGTAGAACCAGCATAGTGTCCTCACTGTGGTGGAACGTTAGAACCAGCATAGTGTCCTCACTGTGGTGGAAAGGTAGAACCTGCATAGTGAACTCACTGTGGTGGAAAGGTAGAACCAGCATAGTGTCCTTACTGTGGTGGAAAGTTGGAACCAGCATAGTGTCCTCACTGTGGTGGAAAGTTAGAACCAGTATAGTGTCCTCACTGTGGTGGAAAGGTAGAACCAGTATAGTGTCGTCACTGTGGTGGAAAGTTGGAACCAGCATAGTGTCCTCACTGTGGTGGAAAGGTAGAACCAGTATAGTGTCCTCACTGTGGTTGAAAGGTAGAACCAGTATAGTGTCCTCACTGTGGTGGAAAGTTAGAACCAGTATAGTGTCCTCACTGTGGTGGAAAGTTGGAACCAGCATAGTGTCCTCACTGTGGTGGAAAGGTAGAACCAGTATAGTGTCCTCACTGTGGTGGAAAGGTAGAACCAGTATAGTGTCCTCACTGTGGTTGAAAGGTAGAACCAGTATAGTGTCCTCACTGTGGTGGAAAGGTAGAACCAGTATAGTGTCCTCACTGTGGTGGAAAGTTAGAACCAGTATAGTGTCCTCACTGTGGTGGAAATGTAGAACCAGTATAGTGTCCTCACTGTGGTGGAAAGTTGGAACCAGCATAGTGTCCTCATTGTGGTGGAAAGGTAGAACTAGCATAGTGTCCTCATTGTGGTGGAAAGGTAGAACCAGTATAGTGTCCTCACTGTGGTGGAAAGGTAGAACCAGAATAGTGTCCTCACTGTGGTGGAAAGGTAGAACCAGTATAGTGTCCTCACTGTGGTGGAAAGGTAGAACCAGCATAGTGTCCTCACTGTGGTGGAACGTTAGAACCAGCATAGTGTCCTCACTGTGGTGGAAAGGTAGAACCTGCATAGTGAACTCACTGTGGTGGAAAGGTAGAACCAGCATAGTGTCCTTACTGTGGTGGAAAGTTGGAACCAGCATAGTGTCCTCACTGTGGTGGAAAGTTAGAACCAGTATAGTGTCCTCACTGTGGTGGAAAGGTAGAACCAGTATAGTGTCGTCACTGTGGTGGAAAGTTGGAACCAGCATAGTGTCCTCACTGTGGTGGAAAGGTAGAACCAGTATAGTGTCCTCACTGTGGTGGAAATGTAGAACCAGTATAGTGTCCTCACTGTGGTGGAAAGTTGGAACCAGCATAGTGTCCTCATTGTGGTGGAAAGGTAGAACTAGCATAGTGTCCTCATTGTGGTGGAAAGGTAGAACCAGTATAGTGTCCTCACTGTGGTGGAAAGGTAGAACCAGAATAGTGTCCTCACTGTGGTGGAAAGGTAGAACCAGTATAGTGTCCTCACTGTGGTGGAAAGGTAGAACCAGCATAGTGTCCTCACTGTGGTGGAACGTTAGAACCAGCATAGTGTCCTCACTGTGGTGGAAAGGTAGAACCTGCATAGTGAACTCACTGTGGTGGAAAGGTAGAACCAGCATAGTGTCCTTACTGTGGTGGAAAGTTGGAACCAGCATAGTGTCCTCACTGTGGTGGAAAGTTAGAACCAGTATAGTGTCCTCACTGTGGTGGAAAGGTAGAACCAGTATAGTGTCGTCACTGTGGTGGAAAGTTGGAACCAGCATAGTGTCCTCACTGTGGTGAAAAGGTAGAACCAGTATAGTGTCCTCACTGTGGTTGAAAGGTAGAACCAGTATAGTGTCCTCACTGTGGTGGAAAGTTAGAACCAGTATAGTGTCCTCACTGTGGTGGAAAGTTGGAACCAGCATAGTGTCCTCACTGTGGTGGAAAGGTAGAACCAGCATAGTTTCCTCACTGTGGTGGAAAGGTAGAACCAGCATAGTGTTCTCACTGTGGTGGAAAGTGAGAACCAGTATAGTGTCCTCACTGTGGTGGAAAGTTGGAACCAGCATAGTGTCCTCATTGTGGTGGAAAGGTAGAACTAGCATAGTGTCCTCATTGTGGTGGAAAGGTAGAACCAGTATAGTGTCCTCACTGTGGTGGAAAGGTAGAACCAGAATAGTGTCCTCACTGTGGTGGAAAGGTAGAACCAGTATAGTGTCCTCACTGTGGTGGAAAGGTAGAACCAGCATAGTGTCCTCACTGTGGTGGAACGTTAGAACCAGCATAGTGTCCTCACTGTGGTGGAAAGGTAGAACCTGCATAGTGAACTCACTGTGGTGGAAAGGTAGAACCAGCATAGTGTCCTTACTGTGGTGGAAAGTTGGAACCAGCATAGTGTCCTCACTGTGGTGGAAAGTCAGAACCAGTATAGTGTCCTCACTGTGGTGGAAAGGTAGAACCAGTATAGTGTCGTCACTGTGGTGGAAAGTTGGAACCAGCATAGTGTCCTCACTGTGGTGGAAAGGTAGAACCAGTATAGTGTCCTCACTGTGGTTGAAAGGTAGAACCAGTATAGTGTCCTCACTGTGGTGGAAAGTTAGAACCAGTATAGTGTCCTCACTGTGGTGGAAAGTTGGAACCAGCATAGTGTCCTCACTGTGGTGGAAAGGTAGAACCAGTATAGTGTCCTCACTGTGGTGGAAAGGTAGAACCAGTATAGTGTCCTCACTGTGGTTGAAAGGTAGAACCAGTATAGTGTCCTCACTGTGGTGGAAAGGTAGAACCAGTATAGTGTCCTCACTGTGGTGGAAAGTTAGAACCAGTATAGTGTCCTCACTGTGGTGGAAAGGTAGAACCAGTATAGTGTCCTCACTGTGGTGGAAAGTTAGAACCAGTATAGTGTCCTCACTGTGGTGTAGAGGTAGAACCCTTATAGTGTCCTCACTGTGGTGGAAAGGTAGAACCAGTATAGTTTCCTTACTGTGGTGGAAAGTTGGAACCAGAATAGTGTCCTCACTGTGGTGGAAAGTTGGAACCGGCATAGTGTCCTTACTGTGGTGGAAAGTTGGAACCAGAATAGTGTCCTTACTGTGGTGGAAAGTTAGAACCTGTATAGTGTCCTCACAGTGGTGGAAAGGTAGAACCAGTATAGTGTCCTCACTGTGGTGGACAGTTAGAACCAGCATAGTGTCCTTACTGTGGTGGAAAGTTGGAACCAGCTTAGTGTTTTCACTGTGGTGGAAAGGTAGAACTAGCATAGTGTCCTCACTGTGGTGGAGAGTTGGAACCAGTATAGTGTCCTCACTGTGGTGGAAAGGTAGAACCAGTATAGTGTCCTCACTGTGGTGAAAAGTTAGAACCAGCATAGTGTCCTCACTGTGGTGGAAAGGTAGAACCAGAATAGTGTCCTCACTGTGGTGGAAAGATAGAACCAGTATAGTTTCCTCACTGTGGTGGAAAGGTAGAACCAGCATATTGTCCTCACTGTGGTGGAAAGGTAGAACCAGTATAGTGTCCTCACTGTGGTGGAAATTTAGAACCAGTATAGTGTCCTCACTGTGGTGGAAAGGTAGAACCAGTATAGTGTCCTCACTGTAGTGAAAAGTTAGAACCAGCATAGTGTCCTCACTGTGGTGGAAAGGTAGAACCAGTATAGTGTCCTCACTGTGGTGAAAAGTTAGAACCAGCATAGTGTCCTCACTGTGGTGGAAAGGTAGAACCAGCATAGTGTCCTCACTGTGGTGGAAAGGTAGAACCAGCATAGTGTCCTCACTGTGGTGGAAAGGTAGAACCAGCATAGTTTCCTCACTGTGGTGGAAAGGTAGAACCAGCATAGTGTCCTCACTGTGGTGGAATGTTAGAACCAGCATAGTGTCCTCACTGTGGTGGAAAGGTAGAACCAGTATAGTGTCCTCACTGTGGTGGAAAGGTAGAACCAGTATAGTGTCCTCACTGTGGTGGAAAGTTAGAATCAGTATAGTGTCCTCACTGTGGTGGAAAGGTAGAACCAGTATAGTGTCCTCACTGTGGTGGAAACGTAGAACCAGCATAGTGTCCTTACTATGGTAGAAAGTTGGAACCAGCATAGTGTTCTCACTGTGGTGGAAAGTGAGAACCAGTATAGTGTCCTCACTGTGGTGGAAAGTTGGAACCAGCATAGTGTCCTCATTGTGGTGGAAAGGTAGAACTAGCATAGTGTCCTCATTGTGGTGGAAAGGTAGAACCAGTATAGTGTCCTCACTGTGGTGGAAAGGTAGAACCAGAATAGTGTCCTCACTGTGGTGGAAAGGTAGAACCAGTATAGTGTCCTCACTGTGGTGGAAAGGTAGAACCAGCATAGTGTCCTCACTGTGGTGGAACGTTAGAACCAGCATAGTGTCCTCACTGTGGTGGAAAGGTAGAACCTGCATAGTGAACTCACTGTGGTGGAAAGGTAGAACCAGCATAGTGTCCTTACTGTGGTGGAAAGTTGGAACCAGCATAGTGTCCTCACTGTGGTGGAAAGTTAGAACCAGTATAGTGTCCTCACTGTGGTGGAAAGGTAGAACCAGTATAGTGTCGTCACTGTGGTGGAAAGTTGGAACCAGCATAGTGTCCTCACTGTGGTGGAAAGGTAGAACCAGTATAGTGTCCTCACTGTGGTTGAAAGGTAGAACCAGTATAGTGTCCTCACTGTGGTGGAAAGTTAGAACCAGTATAGTGTCCTCACTGTGGTGGAAAGTTGGAACCAGCATAGTGTCCTCACTGTGGTGGAAAGGTAGAACCAGTATAGTGTCCTCACTGTGGTGGAAAGGTAGAACCAGTATAGTGTCCTCACTGTGGTTGAAAGGTAGAACCAGTATAGTGTCCTCACTGTGGTGGAAAGGTAGAACCAGTATAGTGTCCTCACTGTGGTGGAAAGTTAGAACCAGTATAGTGTCCTCACTGTGGTGGAAAGGTAGAACCAGTATAGTGTCCTCACTGTGGTGGAAAGTTAGAACCAGTATAGTGTCCTCACTGTGGTGTAGAGGTAGAACCCTTATAGTGTCCTCACTGTGGCGGAAAGGTAGAACCAGTATAGTTTCCTTACTGTGGTGGAAAGGTAGAACCAGTACAGTGTCCTCACTGTGGTGGAAAGGTAGAACCAGTATAGTGTCCTCACTGTGGTGGAAAGGTAGAACCAGTATAGTGTCCTAATTGTGGTGGAAAGTTAGAACCAGTATAGTGTCCTCACTGTGGTGGAAAGTTAGAAACAGTATAGTGTCCTCACTGTGATGGAAAGTTAGAACCTGCATAGTGAACTCACTGTGGTGGAAAGGTAGAACCAGCATAGTGTCCTTACTGTGGTGGAAAGTTGGAACCAGTATAGTGTCCTTACTGTGGTGGAAAGTTGGAACCAGCATAGTGTCCTCACTGTGGTGGAAAGGTAGAACCAGCATAGTGTCCTCACTGTGGTGGAAAGGTAGAACCAGTATAGTGTCCTCACTGTGGTGGAAAGGTAGAACCAGCATAGTGTCCTTACTGTGGTAGAAAGTTGGAACCAGCATAGTGTTCTCACTGTGGTGGAAAGTGAGAACCAGTATAGTGTCCTCACTGTGGTGGAAAGTTGGAACCAGCATAGTGTCCTCATTGTGGTGGAAAGGTAGAACTAGCATAGTGTCCTCATTGTGGTGGAAAGGTAGAACCAGTATAGTGTCCTCACTGTGGTGGAAAGGTAGAACCAGAATAGTGTCCTCACTGTGGTGGAAAGGTAGAACCAGTATAGTGTCCTCACTGTGGTGGAAAGGTAGAACCAGCATAGTGTCCTCACTGTGGTGGAACGTTAGAACCAGCATAGTGTCCTCACTGTGGTGGAAAGGTAGAACCTGCATAGTGAACTCACTGTGGTGGAAAGGTAGAACCAGCATAGTGTCCTTACTGTGGTGGAAAGTTGGAACCAGCATAGTGTCCTCACTGTGGTGGAAAGTTAGAACCAGTATAGTGTCCTCACTGTGGTGGAAAGGTAGAACCAGTATAGTGTCGTCACTGTGGTGGAAAGTTGGAACCAGCATAGTGTCCTCACTGTGGTGGAAAGGTAGAACCAGTATAGTGTCCTCACTGTGGTTGAAAGGTAGAACCAGTATAGTGTCCTCACTGTGGTGGAAAGTTAGAACCAGTATAGTGTCCTCACTGTGGTGGAAAGTTGGAACCAGCATAGTGTCCTCACTGTGGTGGAAAGGTAGAACCAGCATAGTTTCCTCACTGTGGTGGAAAGGTAGAACCAGCATAGTGTTCTCACTGTGGTGGAAAGTGAGAACCAGTATAGTGTCCTCACTGTGGTGGAAAGTTGGAACCAGCATAGTGTCCTCATTGTGGTGGAAAGGTAGAACTAGCATAGTGTCCTCATTGTGGTGGAAAGGTAGAACCAGTATAGTGTCCTCACTGTGGTGGAAAGGTAGAACCAGAATAGTGTCCTCACTGTGGTGGAAAGGTAGAACCAGTATAGTGTCCTCACTGTGGTGGAAAGGTAGAACCAGCATAGTGTCCTCACTGTGGTGGAACGTTAGAACCAGCATAGTGTCCTCACTGTGGTGGAAAGGTAGAACCTGCATAGTGAACTCACTGTGGTGGAAAGGTAGAACCAGCATAGTGTCCTTACTGTGGTGGAAAGTTGGAACCAGCATAGTGTCCTCACTGTGGTGGAAAGTTAGAACCAGTATAGTGTCCTCACTGTGGTGGAAAGGTAGAACCAGTATAGTGTCGTCACTGTGGTGGAAAGTTGGAACCAGCATAGTGTCCTCACTGTGGTGGAAAGGTAGAACCAGTATAGTGTCCTCACTGTGGTTGAAAGGTAGAACCAGTATAGTGTCCTCACTGTGGTGGAAAGTTAGAACCAGTATAGTGTCCTCACTGTGGTGGAAAGTTGGAACCAGCATAGTGTCCTCACTGTGGTGGAAAGGTAGAACCAGTATAGTGTCCTCACTGTGGTGGAAAGGTAGAACCAGTATAGTGTCCTCACTGTGGTTGAAAGGTAGAACCAGTATAGTGTCCTCACTGTGGTGGAAAGGTAGAACCAGTATAGTGTCCTCACTGTGGTGGAAAGTTAGAACCAGTATAGTGTCCTCACTGTGGTGGAAATGTAGAACCAGTATAGTGTCCTCACTGTGGTGGAAAGTTGGAACCAGCATAGTGTCCTCATTGTGGTGGAAAGGTAGAACTAGCATAGTGTCCTCATTGTGGTGGAAAGGTAGAACCAGTATAGTGTCCTCACTGTGGTGGAAAGGTAGAACCAGAATAGTGTCCTCACTGTGGTGGAAAGGTAGAACCAGTATAGTGTCCTCACTGTGGTGGAAAGGTAGAACCAGCATAGTGTCCTCACTGTGGTGGAACGTTAGAACCAGCATAGTGTCCTCACTGTGGTGGAAAGGTAGAACCTGCATAGTGAACTCACTGTGGTGGAAAGGTAGAACCAGCATAGTGTCCTTACTGTGGTGGAAAGTTGGAACCAGCATAGTGTCCTCACTGTGGTGGAAAGTTAGAACCAGTATAGTGTCCTCACTGTGGTGGAAAGGTAGAACCAGTATAGTGTCGTCACTGTGGTGGAAAGTTGGAACCAGCATAGTGTCCTCACTGTGGTGGAAAGGTAGAACCAGTATAGTGTCCTCACTGTGGTGGAAATGTAGAACCAGTATAGTGTCCTCACTGTGGTGGAAAGTTGGAACCAGCATAGTGTCCTCATTGTGGTGGAAAGGTAGAACTAGCATAGTGTCCTCATTGTGGTGGAAAGGTAGAACCAGTATAGTGTCCTCACTGTGGTGGAAAGGTAGAACCAGAATAGTGTCCTCACTGTGGTGGAAAGGTAGAACCAGTATAGTGTCCTCACTGTGGTGGAAAGGTAGAACCAGCATAGTGTCCTCACTGTGGTGGAACGTTAGAACCAGCATAGTGTCCTCACTGTGGTGGAAAGGTAGAACCTGCATAGTGAACTCACTGTGGTGGAAAGGTAGAACCAGCATAGTGTCCTTACTGTGGTGGAAAGTTGGAACCAGCATAGTGTCCTCACTGTGGTGGAAAGTTAGAACCAGTATAGTGTCCTCACTGTGGTGGAAAGGTAGAACCAGTATAGTGTCGTCACTGTGGTGGAAAGTTGGAACCAGCATAGTGTCCTCACTGTGGTGAAAAGGTAGAACCAGTATAGTGTCCTCACTGTGGTTGAAAGGTAGAACCAGTATAGTGTCCTCACTGTGGTGGAAAGTTAGAACCAGTATAGTGTCCTCACTGTGGTGGAAAGTTGGAACCAGCATAGTGTCCTCACTGTGGTGGAAAGGTAGAACCAGCATAGTTTCCTCACTGTGGTGGAAAGGTAGAACCAGCATAGTGTTCTCACTGTGGTGGAAAGTGAGAACCAGTATAGTGTCCTCACTGTGGTGGAAAGTTGGAACCAGCATAGTGTCCTCATTGTGGTGGAAAGGTAGAACTAGCATAGTGTCCTCATTGTGGTGGAAAGGTAGAACCAGTATAGTGTCCTCACTGTGGTGGAAAGGTAGAACCAGAATAGTGTCCTCACTGTGGTGGAAAGGTAGAACCAGTATAGTGTCCTCACTGTGGTGGAAAGGTAGAACCAGCATAGTGTCCTCACTGTGGTGGAACGTTAGAACCAGCATAGTGTCCTCACTGTGGTGGAAAGGTAGAACCTGCATAGTGAACTCACTGTGGTGGAAAGGTAGAACCAGCATAGTGTCCTTACTGTGGTGGAAAGTTGGAACCAGCATAGTGTCCTCACTGTGGTGGAAAGTCAGAACCAGTATAGTGTCCTCACTGTGGTGGAAAGGTAGAACCAGTATAGTGTCGTCACTGTGGTGGAAAGTTGGAACCAGCATAGTGTCCTCACTGTGGTGGAAAGGTAGAACCAGTATAGTGTCCTCACTGTGGTTGAAAGGTAGAACCAGTATAGTGTCCTCACTGTGGTGGAAAGTTAGAACCAGTATAGTGTCCTCACTGTGGTGGAAAGTTGGAACCAGCATAGTGTCCTCACTGTGGTGGAAAGGTAGAACCAGTATAGTGTCCTCACTGTGGTGGAAAGGTAGAACCAGTATAGTGTCCTCACTGTGGTTGAAAGGTAGAACCAGTATAGTGTCCTCACTGTGGTGGAAAGGTAGAACCAGTATAGTGTCCTCACTGTGGTGGAAAGTTAGAACCAGTATAGTGTCCTCACTGTGGTGGAAAGGTAGAACCAGTATAGTGTCCTCACTGTGGTGGAAAGTTAGAACCAGTATAGTGTCCTCACTGTGGTGTAGAGGTAGAACCCTTATAGTGTCCTCACTGTGGTGGAAAGGTAGAACCAGTATAGTTTCCTTACTGTGGTGGAAAGTTGGAACCAGAATAGTGTCCTCACTGTGGTGGAAAGTTGGAACCGGCATAGTGTCCTTACTGTGGTGGAAAGTTGGAACCAGAATAGTGTCCTTACTGTGGTGGAAAGTTAGAACCTGTATAGTGTCCTCACAGTGGTGGAAAGGTAGAACCAGTATAGTGTCCTCACTGTGGTGGACAGTTAGAACCAGCATAGTGTCCTTACTGTGGTGGAAAGTTGGAACCAGCTTAGTGTTTTCACTGTGGTGGAAAGGTAGAACTAGCATAGTGTCCTCACTGTGGTGGAGAGTTGGAACCAGTATAGTGTCCTCACTGTGGTGGAAAGGTAGAACCAGTATAGTGTCCTCACTGTGGTGAAAAGTTAGAACCAGCATAGTGTCCTCACTGTGGTGGAAAGGTAGAACCAGAATAGTGTCCTCACTGTGGTGGAAAGATAGAACCAGTATAGTTTCCTCACTGTGGTGGAAAGGTAGAACCAGCATATTGTCCTCACTGTGGTGGAACGTTAGAACCAGCATAGTGTCCTCACTGTGGTGGAAAGTCAGAACCAGTATAGTGTCCTCACTGTGGTGGAAAGGTAGAACCAGTATAGTGTCCTCACTGTGGTTGAAAGGTAGAACCAGTATAGTGTCCTCACTGTGGTGGAAAGGTAGAACCAGTATAGTGTCCTCACTGTGGTTGAAAGGTAGAACCAGTATAGTGTCCTCACTGTGGTGGAAAGGTAGAACCAGTATAGTGTCCTCACTGTGGTGGAAAGTTAGAACCAGTATAGTGTCCTCACTGTGGTGGAAAGGTAGAACCAGTATAGTGTCCTCACTGTGGTGGAAAGTTAGAACCAGTATAGTGTCCTCACTGTGGTGTAGAGGTAGAACCCTTATAGTGTCCTCACTGTGGTGGAAAGGTAGAACCAGTATAGTTTCCTTACTGTGGTGGAAAGTTGGAACCAGAATAGTGTCCTCACTGTGGTGGAAAGTTGGAACCGGCATAGTGTCCTTACTGTGGTGGAAAGTTGGAACCAGAATAGTGTCCTTACTGTGGTGGAAAGTTAGAACCTGTATAGTGTCCTCACAGTGGTGGAAAGGTAGAACCAGTATAGTGTCCTCACTGTGGTGGACAGTTAGAACCAGCATAGTGTCCTTACTGTGGTGGAAAGTTGGAACCAGCTTAGTGTTTTCACTGTGGTGGAAAGGTAGAACTAGCATAGTGTCCTCACTGTGGTGGAGAGTTGGAACCAGTATAGTGTCCTCACTGTGGTGGAAAGGTAGAACCAGTATAGTGTCCTCACTGTGGTGAAAAGTTAGAACCAGCATAGTGTCCTCACTGTGGTGGAAAGGTAGAACCAGAATAGTGTCCTCACTGTGGTGGAAAGATAGAACCAGTATAGTTTCCTCACTGTGGTGGAAAGGTAGAACCAGCATATTGTCCTCACTGTGGTGGAACGTTAGAACCAGCATAGTGTCCTCACTGTGGTGGAAAGGTAGAACCAGTATAGTGTCGTCACTGTGGTGGAAAGTTGGAACCAGCATAGTGTCCTCACTGTGGTGGAAAGGTAGAACCAGTATAGTGTCCTCACTGTGGTGGAGAGTTGGAACCAGTATAGTGTCCTCACTGTGGTGGAAAGGTAGAACCAGTATAGTGTCCTCACTGTGGTGAAAAGTTAGAACCAGCATAGTGTCCTCACTGTGGTGGAAAGGTAGAACCAGAATAGTGTCCTCACTGTGGTGGAAAGATAGAACCAGTATAGTTTCCTCACTGTGGTGGAAAGGTAGAACCAGCATAGTGTCCTTACTGTGGTGGAAAGTTGGAACCAGCATAGTGTCCTCACTGTGGTGGAAAGTCAGAACCAGTATAGTGTCCTCACTGTGGTGGAAAGGTAGAACCAGTATAGTGTCGTCACTGTGGTGGAAAGTTGGAACCAGCATAGTGTCCTCACTGTGGTGGAAAGGTAGAACCAGTATAGTGTCCTCACTGTGGTTGAAAGGTAGAACCAGTATAGTGTCCTCACTGTGGTGGAAAGTTAGAACCAGTATAGTGTCCTCACTGTGGTGGAAAGTTGGAACCAGCATAGTGTCCTCACTGTGGTGGAAAGGTAGAACCAGTATAGTGTCCTCACTGTGGTGGAAAGGTAGAACCAGTATAGTGTCCTCACTGTGGTTGAAAGGTAGAACCAGTATAGTGTCCTCACTGTGGTGGAAAGGTAGAACCAGTATAGTGTCCTCACTGTGGTGGAAAGTTAGAACCAGTATAGTGTCCTCACTGTGGTGGAAAGGTAGAACCAGTATAGTGTCCTCACTGTGGTGGAAAGTTAGAACCAGTATAGTGTCCTCACTGTGGTGTAGAGGTAGAACCCTTATAGTGTCCTCACTGTGGTGGAAAGGTAGAACCAGTATAGTTTCCTTACTGTGGTGGAAAGTTGGAACCAGAATAGTGTCCTCACTGTGGTGGAAAGTTGGAACCGGCATAGTGTCCTTACTGTGGTGGAAAGTTGGAACCAGAATAGTGTCCTTACTGTGGTGGAAAGTTAGAACCTGTATAGTGTCCTCACAGTGGTGGAAAGGTAGAACCAGTATAGTGTCCTCACTGTGGTGGACAGTTAGAACCAGCATAGTGTCCTTACTGTGGTGGAAAGTTGGAACCAGCTTAGTGTTTTCACTGTGGTGGAAAGGTAGAACTAGCATAGTGTCCTCACTGTGGTGGAGAGTTGGAACCAGTATAGTGTCCTCACTGTGGTGGAAAGGTAGAACCAGTATAGTGTCCTCACTGTGGTGAAAAGTTAGAACCAGCATAGTGTCCTCACTGTGGTGGAAAGGTAGAACCAGAATAGTGTCCTCACTGTGGTGGAAAGATAGAACCAGTATAGTTTCCTCACTGTGGTGGAAAGGTAGAACCAGCATAGTGTCCTCACTGTGGTGGAACGTTAGAACCAGCATAGTGTCCTCACTGTGGTGGAAAGGTAGAACCTGCATAGTGAACTCACTGTGGTGGAAAGGTAGAACCAGCATAGTGTCCTTACTGTGGTGGAAAGTTGGAACCAGCATAGTGTCCTCACTGTGGTGGAAAGTTAGAACCAGTATAGTGTCCTCACTGTGGTGGAAAGGTAGAACCAGTATAGTGTCGTCACTGTGGTGGAAAGTTGGAACCAGCATAGTGTCCTCACTGTGGTGGAAAGGTAGAACCAGTATAGTGTCCTCACTGTGGTGGAAATGTAGAACCAGTATAGTGTCCTCACTGTGGTGGAAAGTTGGAACCAGCATAGTGTCCTCATTGTGGTGGAAAGGTAGAACTAGCATAGTGTCCTCATTGTGGTGGAAAGGTAGAACCAGTATAGTGTCCTCACTGTGGTGGAAAGGTAGAACCAGAATAGTGTCCTCACTGTGGTGGAAAGGTAGAACCAGTATAGTGTCCTCACTGTGGTGGAAAGGTAGAACCAGCATAGTGTCCTCACTGTGGTGGAACGTTAGAACCAGCATAGTGTCCTCACTGTGGTGGAAAGGTAGAACCTGCATAGTGAACTCACTGTGGTGGAAAGGTAGAACCAGCATAGTGTCCTTACTGTGGTGGAAAGTTGGAACCAGCATAGTGTCCTCACTGTGGTGGAAAGTTAGAACCAGTATAGTGTCCTCACTGTGGTGGAAAGGTAGAACCAGTATAGTGTCGTCACTGTGGTGGAAAGTTGGAACCAGCATAGTGTCCTCACTGTGGTGAAAAGGTAGAACCAGTATAGTGTCCTCACTGTGGTTGAAAGGTAGAACCAGTATAGTGTCCTCACTGTGGTGGAAAGTTAGAACCAGTATAGTGTCCTCACTGTGGTGGAAAGTTGGAACCAGCATAGTGTCCTCACTGTGGTGGAAAGGTAGAACCAGCATAGTTTCCTCACTGTGGTGGAAAGGTAGAACCAGCATAGTGTTCTCACTGTGGTGGAAAGTGAGAACCAGTATAGTGTCCTCACTGTGGTGGAAAGTTGGAACCAGCATAGTGTCCTCATTGTGGTGGAAAGGTAGAACTAGCATAGTGTCCTCATTGTGGTGGAAAGGTAGAACCAGTATAGTGTCCTCACTGTGGTGGAAAGGTAGAACCAGAATAGTGTCCTCACTGTGGTGGAAAGGTAGAACCAGTATAGTGTCCTCACTGTGGTGGAAAGGTAGAACCAGCATAGTGTCCTCACTGTGGTGGAACGTTAGAACCAGCATAGTGTCCTCACTGTGGTGGAAAGGTAGAACCTGCATAGTGAACTCACTGTGGTGGAAAGGTAGAACCAGCATAGTGTCCTTACTGTGGTGGAAAGTTGGAACCAGCATAGTGTCCTCACTGTGGTGGAAAGTCAGAACCAGTATAGTGTCCTCACTGTGGTGGAAAGGTAGAACCAGTATAGTGTCGTCACTGTGGTGGAAAGTTGGAACCAGCATAGTGTCCTCACTGTGGTGGAAAGGTAGAACCAGTATAGTGTCCTCACTGTGGTTGAAAGGTAGAACCAGTATAGTGTCCTCACTGTGGTGGAAAGTTAGAACCAGTATAGTGTCCTCACTGTGGTGGAAAGTTGGAACCAGCATAGTGTCCTCACTGTGGTGGAAAGGTAGAACCAGTATAGTGTCCTCACTGTGGTGGAAAGGTAGAACCAGTATAGTGTCCTCACTGTGGTTGAAAGGTAGAACCAGTATAGTGTCCTCACTGTGGTGGAAAGGTAGAACCAGTATAGTGTCCTCACTGTGGTGGAAAGTTAGAACCAGTATAGTGTCCTCACTGTGGTGGAAAGGTAGAACCAGTATAGTGTCCTCACTGTGGTGGAAAGTTAGAACCAGTATAGTGTCCTCACTGTGGTGTAGAGGTAGAACCCTTATAGTGTCCTCACTGTGGTGGAAAGGTAGAACCAGTATAGTTTCCTTACTGTGGTGGAAAGTTGGAACCAGAATAGTGTCCTCACTGTGGTGGAAAGTTGGAACCGGCATAGTGTCCTTACTGTGGTGGAAAGTTGGAACCAGAATAGTGTCCTTACTGTGGTGGAAAGTTAGAACCTGTATAGTGTCCTCACAGTGGTGGAAAGGTAGAACCAGTATAGTGTCCTCACTGTGGTGGACAGTTAGAACCAGCATAGTGTCCTTACTGTGGTGGAAAGTTGGAACCAGCTTAGTGTTTTCACTGTGGTGGAAAGGTAGAACTAGCATAGTGTCCTCACTGTGGTGGAGAGTTGGAACCAGTATAGTGTCCTCACTGTGGTGGAAAGGTAGAACCAGTATAGTGTCCTCACTGTGGTGAAAAGTTAGAACCAGCATAGTGTCCTCACTGTGGTGGAAAGGTAGAACCAGAATAGTGTCCTCACTGTGGTGGAAAGATAGAACCAGTATAGTTTCCTCACTGTGGTGGAAAGGTAGAACCAGCATATTGTCCTCACTGTGGTGGAAAGGTAGAACCAGTATAGTGTCCTCACTGTGGTGGAAATTTAGAACCAGTATAGTGTCCTCACTGTGGTGGAAAGGTAGAACCAGTATAGTGTCCTCACTGTAGTGAAAAGTTAGAACCAGCATAGTGTCCTCACTGTGGTGGAAAGGTAGAACCAGTATAGTGTCCTCACTGTGGTGAAAAGTTAGAACCAGCATAGTGTCCTCACTGTGGTGGAAAGGTAGAACCAGCATAGTGTCCTCACTGTGGTGGAAAGGTAGAACCAGCATAGTGTCCTCACTGTGGTGGAAAGGTAGAACCAGCATAGTTTCCTCACTGTGGTGGAAAGGTAGAACCAGCATAGTGTCCTCACTGTGGTGGAATGTTAGAACCAGCATAGTGTCCTCACTGTGGTGGAAAGGTAGAACCAGTATAGTGTCCTCACTGTGGTGGAAAGGTAGAACCAGTATAGTGTCCTCACTGTGGTGGAAAGTTAGAATCAGTATAGTGTCCTCACTGTGGTGGAAAGGTAGAACCAGTATAGTGTCCTCACTGTGGTGGAAACGTAGAACCAGCATAGTGTCCTTACTATGGTAGAAAGTTGGAACCAGCATAGTGTTCTCACTGTGGTGGAAAGTGAGAACCAGTATAGTGTCCTCACTGTGGTGGAAAGTTGGAACCAGCATAGTGTCCTCATTGTGGTGGAAAGGTAGAACTAGCATAGTGTCCTCATTGTGGTGGAAAGGTAGAACCAGTATAGTGTCCTCACTGTGGTGGAAAGGTAGAACCAGAATAGTGTCCTCACTGTGGTGGAAAGGTAGAACCAGTATAGTGTCCTCACTGTGGTGGAAAGGTAGAACCAGCATAGTGTCCTCACTGTGGTGGAACGTTAGAACCAGCATAGTGTCCTCACTGTGGTGGAAAGGTAGAACCTGCATAGTGAACTCACTGTGTGGAAAGGTAGAACCAGCATAGTGTCCTTACTGTGGTGGAAAGTTGGAACCAGCATAGTGTCCTCACTGTGGTGGAAAGTTAGAACCAGTATAGTGTCCTCACTGTGGTGGAAAGGTAGAACCAGTATAGTGTCGTCACTGTGGTGGAAAGTTGGAACCAGCATAGTGTCCTCACTGTGGTGGAAAGGTAGAACCAGTATAGTGTCCTCACTGTGGTTGAAAGGTAGAACCAGTATAGTGTCCTCACTGTGGTGGAAAGTTAGAACCAGTATAGTGTCCTCACTGTGGTGGAAAGTTGGAACCAGCATAGTGTCCTCACTGTGGTGGAAAGGTAGAACCAGTATAGTGTCCTCACTGTGGTGGAAAGGTAGAACCAGTATAGTGTCCTCACTGTGGTTGAAAGGTAGAACCAGTATAGTGTCCTCACTGTGGTGGAAAGGTAGAACCAGTATAGTGTCCTCACTGTGGTGGAAAGTTAGAACCAGTATAGTGTCCTCACTGTGGTGGAAAGGTAGAACCAGTATAGTGTCCTCACTGTGGTGGAAAGTTAGAACCAGTATAGTGTCCTCACTGTGGTGTAGAGGTAGAACCCTTATAGTGTCCTCACTGTGGCGGAAAGGTAGAACCAGTATAGTTTCCTTACTGTGGTGGAAAGTTGGAACCAGAATAGTGTCCTCACTGTGGTGGAAAGTTGGAACCAGCATAGTGTCCTTACTGTGGTGGAAAGTTGGAACCAGAATAGTGTCCTTACTGTGGTGGAAAGTTGGAACCAGCTTAGTGTCCTTACTGTGGTGGAAAGTTGGAACCAGCTTAGTGTTTTCACTGTGGTGGAAAGGTAGAACTAGCATAGTGTCCTCACTGTGGTGGAAAGTTGGAACCAGTATAGTGTCCTCACTGTGGTGGAAAGGTAGAACCAGTATAGTGTCCTCACTGTGGTGAAAAGTTAGAACCAGCATAGTGTCCTCACTGTGGTGGAAAGGTAGAACCAGAATAGTGTCCTCACTGTGGTGGAAAGATAGAA